>KE152474.1:54062-68997 GCA_000411095.1 Aethionema arabicum | reverse complement strand
TTTTCAGGTATTTTTGTCAAAAAAAAACATATATATATATATATATATATTAATAAATGAAATCATTTTCAAGACAAAAGTATATATATATATATATATATATACAATTATATAAATATATATTTTTTTAACATCGATTTGGACCATAAACTTATTCAATGGCAAATTACAATATTAATGGCAACATGGTGGACTTGAACATAGATGTTTATATATTAGAAGAAACAACTTGTTTTAGCTACTTTTTTGTTTTTTTATATACTTAAAAGAAGAAACTTTTGGTGTAGTGAGACCAAATTTTCACAATTTAAATCATATCATTTGCAATTTACAAATTAAAAATATATATAGCTAGCCTATATTACTCTATAGTTTTTATATGTTAAAAGAAAAGTTAAGATTACAATATAGTACTAGGTATAGTACTACTACTATCACAATTTTTTTTTTCTTCTCACAAATGTTTTATTCAAGTAAATTATATCTACTTATATAATAATTTATCAAAAATATTTGTCTTGTTCAGTCCCATCCCAATTATGTTGTTTTGTACATTTGTACTGTTACACTAAAATGTCTAGTAAATAATTCAAGAGGTCAAATAAAAATAATTCAACTTTTTAAACTTTTATTTTTCAATAAAGAGAATCAATTCCATCTCTCAATAAATTAAAGTCATTCCTTTACACCTTTTTTAAAAAAAAAATCTTTTTTCCTGTATTTAAAAAAGCAAAGGATAATAATACGAAACAAAAAATACAGAGATAATGGAATTATACATACAAAAAAAGCCACCTAAATTCCTAATAAAAAAAATTTTATAATAAAAAGAAAAGAAAAAAACCACAAAAGAATATATAATTTACAAACCTTAACCCCTAATTATTATAAATAAAATAAAATTAAAAAAAAAGTCCAAAATCCACAATTAAAAAAATATTTAAAAAAAAAGCGAGGAAATTCCGAGTTAACTACGCGTTAAAACTCAGACGAGTTAACACACGATTCCTCACCGAGTCGATGCCGATTCCGAGTTACAGTACCGGAACTCAACAACTCTTCCCAATCAACTTCTTCATTTTCCGGCGACGAATCCTCCATTTTTGCTCTCATAACCTCCAAAACTCTTCTCGCCTTCTGTTTCGCTCTTTCTCTCCCTGTTCTCTCCACTTTCATCAACACTTCCACAGCATTCGCCGCCATAGCTAAACCTTTAAATCTCAAACCTCCATCATAACTCAATCCATAAAGCACAGCTACACAACTCTCACGAGTTGACTCAGTAACCTCTCTTTCACCTTTCAATATCCCCACCATACATTCAACAGCTCCCGAGTCAAGCAAACTCGGTCGACTCACTGAACACGAAGCCATATTACACAAAATCAACAAAACACGACTCATCATCTGACCTAATTTCGCCATTGTTAAAAGCATCTGAATCGCACCAAGCTTCACAAGCTTTCCTCGATTACTCTGAACAAGAGATAAATGATATAAAGCTAAAGCTGAGTCATGCCGAGTTAACTCAGTACCAACTCGAATCAAATGAAGAAGCGGTTCTAAACCTCCAAGAACACCAATGGCGGTTTTATTCTCATCTTCTAAAGCTAAACTGAAAATCGCACCAGCTGCGTGTTCTTGCGCCTCTGAAGAACCACATTTCAAAACATCAATCAATGGCGGAACGATTCCTGACCGTACGATCTTCACTTTATTGGATTTCTCCAGCGATAAATTCACTATCACCGCCGTGACATTAACCTGAATCGCCGTGTATCTTGATGAAATCAGAGATCGGAGAGATGAAATTAACCTAGATGTACAGAGATCGATTCTTGAAGATTTGTCGATTTTTGTAACGCGTCTGATTGAAATCAAAGCTTCTTCGATCTCTGAAATTCGTTGACTCTTTAATTTCGCTAGTAGAGCTTCTTCTTCTGAGCTAGGGTTAGGTTCTAACGATTCGATTTCAGCTGAAGAAGGTGAAGAGAAGCAACTAGGTCGAATTGTTAACTGTAGAGTACGGCTTGAGGAAGCAATTGAATCATCGGAGCTTGAATTGAAGTAATTAGGTCTCCGATCAAGCTCCGTCGCGGCGTGGTCTAATCTCACCGATGGTTTATCTTTCATAGCTTGGATTAGTTCTTTCTCTGAAATTGATACTCTTCTGTTTAATTTAGGGTTTGATTTCTGTGTTTTCTCCATTAACGCGAGAATGAGCTTTTCTGCAGCGGCGGAATCGAGAGGTTTCGGCGGTGGAAAACAATGGCGGTCACACCAGCTGATAATGGCGGATTTCAACGCGAGATTTGGGATTACGGTGGTGAAATCCGGTGGGGAATTTGGGAATAATGAGATTGGTGAAAACCCTAAGGTTTTGGAAGCTATAACGGAGGATTTTTCGAAGGAGTGACCGGAAGAGACGATTACTGGTTCCGCCATTAATGAACCTGAAATTGGACAGAGAAATTCTGAAGGGATTTGTGATTTAGAGGGAGAATTGTTTGATGAGGAAGGAGATGAAGAAGATTTGGAGAAGGAGATTCTCCATTTTGATTTACTGGTGATGGATTTTTGGTGTGTGTGTGTTTTGTCGTGTTTTGAGTGGTGAAGCATGAGGTTTAAGATTGGTTTTTGAATCTCCATTAATGGTGGAGATGTGTTTCAGAAGGTTTTGTGAGTAGACTTTGAGAGAAAGATGTTGAATTGAAGAAGACTCATGAGGTTTCTGGAAATAAAGATGAGATTTTTGTGGAAGAGAGAGAAAAAGAGAGGAGAGAGAGTGAGGAGAGAGAGGGAGAGGAAAGAGGAGAGAGATTGGTGAAACACTGAAACTAAAAAGAGAGATTTTGGGAGGGAGATTTTGTTGTTGTTGTTAAAATGTTGGACTTGGTCATTAATGTGTGATGTATTGTATGTATGGTGCATTATGATGAAGATGTATGCGTAGTTTATCATCATTATCATGCCGGTTCGAAAGTGATAAAGAAAATAAAAAAATTATGTTTTTTATACATACAAAAATTGATGTCTTCTATTCATAAAAAAAAATAACATTAAACTAAAAAATATTATGAAATTGAATCTGAAATATCCTTATCTTTCTCGATGATGATGATCATCATGGTGATGATGATGTATTTTTGGTGTTTTTTTTTTATTTTATCAAAATATTGTATATATGCTTGATGATATGATGATGATGGTGATGTATTTTGGGTGTTGTTTTTTTTATTATTTTAAAATATTATATGTTTTTGATGATATGATGGTGTTTAATGATGATGATGATGTTAGTGGTGATGATGATGATGGTGTTAAAATGAGGGATATATTGAGTAGGTGAAAGCGAAGATTATGTCCTTTGTGAGAGTAGTTGTTGATTGGGGAATTTCTCTTTAATTTTGGATTTTGTGATTCACATGTTTTCTTTTTCTAACTGTTTTTTTAAATAAGGAATATATATATATATATATATATATATAGTTAAATAGTACGAAAAAAACATACCTTGCTATTTGATTATATAGGATTTTTATTTGGAAAAAATAAGCTATATAGGATTGTTTTATGTACCAATATAATTAAATAGTGTAATCAGCTAAAATAATTGTATTTAATTTACATTTTTTTTTCTTTTTTTTCCCACCAATTTAATTACATTTAGGCTAATAAAACTAGTTTTTCCTTTAAAAGAAAAAAAATATAAAAAAGTGAAACTTATATATATCTAATTTTAAAAGTATAATGTATAAGAAAATAAATTACTACTGGATTATAAACTAAAACATAATGTACTAAGATTTGAAATAATCCAATGCATTTTTAATGTGTAAACTTTTAAAAAGTATTGATCTTCAAAACTNATATATATAGTTAAATAGTACGAAAAAAACATACCTTGCTATTTGATTATATAGGATTTTTATTTGGAAAAAATAAGCTATATAGGATTGTTTTATGTACCAATATAATTAAATAGTGTAATCAGCTAAAATAATTGTATTTAATTTACATTTTTTTTTCTTTTTTTTCCCACCAATTTAATTACATTTAGGCTAATAAAACTAGTTTTTCCTTTAAAAGAAAAAAAATATAAAAAAGTGAAACTTATATATATCTAATTTTAAAAGTATAATGTATAAGAAAATAAATTACTACTGGATTATAAACTAAAACATAATGTACTAAGATTTGAAATAATCCAATGCATTTTTAATGTGTAAACTTTTAAAAAGTATTGATCTTCAAAACTATAAAATATTTACAAACTTATGATGATAAAAAATTGTTTAATTTCTAAAATTTGTCGATAACAATTAATAAAAAGGGTCTATATGAATAATTAAAATTTGTGAATAACATTTAATAAAATGGGGTCTATAGAAATAATTAAATTATGTTCATATGATGACAATTAATGATCAAACCAGTAAATTACTAATTCTGAGTCGAACTAACATAAGTTTAAAGGTGTTAATCACATTATTTAATATCAATTAGATGAGGATAAGCATGCTTAAGGGTTAATTAAAATTTAACATGTTAGAAGTAATTATGTTTGTTTACTTTAAGCAAAAAAAATTTGTTTTAAATAAAATTAATAAGACAACTCTGTCATTTTCAGCTTTATGAATGTTCAAAAAGTTTCTACTTTTTGCTTTTATTTTATTTTTGCTTTTTCCCTTTGTTTATGGAAACTGGGACTTGCTTTTTTTTCTTCATATTATTATTTTTTTTTATTCCAATATCACTTTTATTTTGTTTAATCATTATATTATTAATCTAAAGCTGTATTATATTTCTACAAATATAAAATATTAATACCACCCTGTAAGATTATCTTTCCATATACGAATTTTTGTTTCTAAATTTATAATCTCATTGATAAATGTTTAAAATAATTTGATTTAAAAATTTTAAATTTAAGAAATTGCGAAAAATTATCTTCTTGAATAACTTGAAATAATGAGTTAAAAAAAAAGAATAAATTTTTTTATCTAAGAGCGGTGTATAGTATTAAATTATTAATTTTGGCTTATAGATAAAAAATCATTGTATAAACAATTAAAAGCAATTGTAATTGTCAAGTGAAACTTTAATAGTTAGTTTTTTTTTAGTGTAGAATATAATGAATTGTAAATAATATATAAAATTAATATGAGACTTTAAACATTTCTAATAAGCTTAATATAAAATATTTATAATNTTAAACCGTCATGTATCACATGAAAAGAATTGTACTTTGTATATAATATATAATTTTTTTATAAGAAAATCTTATATCAATACATATAATTGAATATTTACCGATATTTTCTTTAATTTATATATATATAATAATAATTATTAAAATTGTACAAAAATATTATATATATATACATACATACATACTTCTAAAAGTTTAGTATATTTATCAAAATAATCGTAATAACATATATTGAACATATAATTAATTTATTAAAATTATGTTATGTAACTTTATATTATCAAAAAAATTGTTCGTGCAAATGCACAGACCAACAACTAGTATCATATATTAAATAAATCTTTCTTTTATACAAACTTACATCTATATTCTATTAAAAAATCATCTTAACCAAATATTAAGTTGCTCCTAAATTAAGTTGTTCTAAAGACATTATTTATCTCGACAAAATATTGACCGATTCGGCTCTATTAAGACGTCAAAAGAAACAGATAGAGGAGCTCAAATCTCAACGAAAGGTTGTTTAATTGTTTCAGAAAAGTTTCTCAAAGTTTATGTTATGCTCTTTCTTCTGCTAAGTGTTTTTAATTGCATGCTTTTGACGATTTGAAAAAAAAAATTTCAACTTGCGCAACACCTTATTAAAAGTTTGATATTCGTGTTCCTAATTTTTGCCAGTTATATGTTTTTGTATTCTTCAGTCTGAACTGGAGAAAAAGCGAATAGTTTCTGAATTAGAAGAGAAGAATAAGGCACAAGCTGAGAGTGAAAAAGTTGTGCAGGAGGAAGCAAAGAAGATTACAAACTTGAATTCAATGGTGCTCCTTTCTAATAGAGATGAAAAGTTTAAGCATGATCACCGCAACATGGTTTGTTTGTCCTCTTTTTCCATTTGTTTATTTTATCTAAAAGCGGTTTATAGTATTAAATTATTAATTTTGGTTTATAGATAAAAATTCATTGTAAAAATAATTAAAAACAATTGTAATTGTCAAGTGAAACTTTAATAGTTTGTTTTTTTAGTGTCAGAATATAATGAATTGTAAATAATATATAAAATTAATACGAGACCTTAAACATGTTCAATAAGCTTAATAAAAATATCTTATAATTTTTTTTAGTATAAATTTGTATTGATATCTTATACTTAAAAATACGTTAATCTAATACCTATGTTTAATCTTAGTATTCAATTTGTTATATATTAAATTGTTTTATTGATATTTGTAGTTATTAAACTATATAAATATCTATATGCAATAAGTTTAAATAGTAACTCATTGATCCGAATATAACAATCAAAAATATTTTAATTCATAATTGTTTATTCAGCAATCATAAAGTTTAGATAGCATGTCTAAATAATGACTTTTAAATTGAAAAAAAAGTCTAAATAATGACTAAAAACTATTCTTTTTCATAATTCAAACATATTACGTAATAATAAAAATATGCTTAAATCTTATCAAATTTCTCGTTTGTTTGTATTGCATGGGATTAAATATTTGTATTAAAAAAACATGAAATGATTACATAAAAGGAAGAAATAAAACCATTTAAAAATAAGTTATATACTTAGTTGCTAAGATTGCAGAGACGTCTATGTATATGTATGTATATATATATTATGAATGTATATGTGCATGTGTATGTGGTATGAATGATGAGATAGACACAATCTTTAAGACTTTTGAAGAGTGTTTTTAGGCTGTGTTTGTCAATTTTTGTTTGCTTTTTTGACAAAGTTGTAAGATTCTCTCTTTTTTCCAATAAAATAAACATATATTATTGAAGAATTTCTGGTCACACTTCATACATATAGACATAATATTAATTCTATGTTTTTTATAACAAAATTTCTTTTAAAGCCAATAAAAACTAAATTACTTAAATCAAAAAAATATAAATAAAATCGATAAAATCTAAATTACTAAAACCCAAAAAAACACACACACACATTAGTTATAAAAACTTTAAATAAACCTAAAAATATTTAAATTATATAATCGAATAACAGTTCTAAATATTTGTTTGATTTCTTTTTTTTTTATATCTTTTTATTTTTTTCATTATCATAATTTCAAAAGTTTTATTTTGGTTATATTTTGTATAACTAAAACTATATTTGACAAAAAAAAGTTCGAGATATAACCATGATAAAACATGATTACAGTTATTCTACAAAAGATATCCAAAAAACCATAATCATATTTAAAAAACATATGTAAAATAGCTGAATTAATTATTAACATAAATAAAGAAAAGAAAAGAAAAGAAAAATACAAATCCAAACATATCAACAATTTTTTCTTTGCCCAAATATATCACCTAGATCTATAAACAGACGCAAAATACCGACAACAACAAGTATTTTCGTCATCTTCTATAAATATGTTGATCTTTCACTAAATTCAAAACAAAAGAGTGATATTAATAAAAACCAATAATTAATTTACTTAAAATGTTGATAACCAATATACTTTATATAGTTACATGTTTCAAAACAAAAGAGTGATGATATATATATAACAAGTGTTTAAATTTTTTTTGGTTGTGTTTCAACTTTCAACAAATAGCTGTAAGAACTGTATCCATCAAATTATCTAATAATATTTGAATGAAAATTCAACCATTATTAACTGTATGAAATTTGCATGAGTGATTTTTATATATATCTAAACTATAACAAAATAAACAAAAAGAAAGAAAACATAAAATGGTTATGATTTTTACCGTAATTTTGAGTATATTGTATTGAACATTAATATATTATTTAACTTGTATTTTTTACAAATTAAGTATTTTAAATCTGTATTTTTATTTCGGGGAGAAAAATATTTTATTACAAAAATTAGACGCTATTAATTATAAAATTATTTATATGATTTATAACCTAATCAAAAATCATA
Source organism: Aethionema arabicum (assembly GCA_000411095.1). Lineage (NCBI taxonomy): Eukaryota > Viridiplantae > Streptophyta > Magnoliopsida > Brassicales > Brassicaceae > Aethionema > Aethionema arabicum. The sequence goes on along the minus strand of KE152474.1, from coordinate 60,876 downwards.
AATGAATAAATAATGTAAATGATAAATTCTAAAATGTTCTATAATAATAGATGAACGTAATTTTTACAAATCAAAGTTTATTCTTTTTTTTCCGATCAAAATTTATTCCTAGTTTACTCGGTATTTTAGATTCACAAAAAAAATTTTTATAAAAAAATATTTATAGATCTAAAAAAATATCTAATCTCACCTAAAAAAAATCTGAAATAATTATTTAAAAGTTCAAATTATTATATTCGTGCAATTAAACTCTAGAAATATATGTATATATGTTTATAAACTCATTTGAGATATTAGTAATCATAAACTAACATTGTTCAAAATTTTTTATTTTGGAAAATATATCATTTTTTATGTGAAAAATAGCATGTAACAAAATGTTAACCCCAAAAATATCATAAAACTGTGTTAAAACCCAATTTTCAATGGATTTCTAGCTTAAGTATTATCCTGAATAGTTGTACAAAAAATCCAAAAAAAGATGTTTTTTTAAGTATTGAATTTATCAATTTGCATATTACATATACAGATTCAGAAACATATAAGACTTGAGTATCATATATCACATGTTAGCTGTAGTTTCCTTGATCTCTTCTGCTGTAATTGTCTGCAACAAAAACAAACAAAAACACCATTAATGGTTAAGTTAAAGACCTCAAGCTTGTAAGTGATCACTAATTAAGTAGAATGATTTGAGAGTTTACTTGATCTTTTCCGGCGAAATCATTGTCAGGAGTTAAGAACAGCATACAGTGACACTCTTTCCTGATGAACAAAGAACAAAACTTTACTACTTTTACAAAGAAAACATCTTTAAATTGATCCAAAATCTGACTCAATCCAAATTCAATTCCAATATAGTTTTTAACCGTAATTTTGAATCAATGATTAACCGCAGTTTAGACCAAGAATTTACTAAAGATAACTAATCAATCTTCTCCTTATGAACTCAATTAACTTCTACTTGTCTAGCAGATCTTGGATTACATTATCTTACACGATTCTTTGTACAAAAATGAGTATTGGTTACTTCTACAGAAAGAGCAACGTGTGTGTCGCTAGATTCTATCCAATTAACTGCCATAACCAAGTTAAAGAAGATCTAAAGAAGGTGTGCAGCTAGACCCTATCTAACTAGTAACTATATAACCAAGTTAAAGAAGATGTTCAACGCGTGTGCAGCTAGATCCATCTAACTAGTAACTATAACCAAGTTGCAGAGCATGTTCTACCGAGTGCAGCGTGTGGTGCTAGATCCTATCTAACAAATAAACACACCCAAGTTGGAGAAAAAATGTTCAATGTGGGTGTGCCTGGTAGAAGATGTTCTACCGAGTTGTCTGCAACAAGTTGGAGAAAATCTTCTTTAACTAGTAACTATGCAGAGCATGTTCTACCGAGTTCAGCGTGTGGTGCTAGAATCCATCTAACAAATAAACAGACCCAAGTTGGAGAAAATGTTCAATGTGGGTGTCTCTGGTAGATACTATCCAGCTAATAACCATAACCAAGTAGGCGGCAAATGTGCAGTGCATGTTCTGCTAGATACTATCTAACTAATAACCAAACCCAAGTTGAGAAAAGCGTCCAACGCGTGTGCTGCTACATACAATCTAACTAATAGCCATAACCAAATATGCAATGTGTGGGTTGCTGGATACTATCTAACTAATAACAATACTCAAGTGGGAAAAAATCGTGTTTTCGAACATATAAATATGGTTTCTGTAAAGGATCTTTAACTTACCTTTCTCTCATTGGAACACAAGGACAGTTCCAAAACCCTTGTCCAACTTCAGCAGCTTTATCATCATAGTGTCTGCAACAAACAAAAACAGGAAGATACTTATTTAGGATCAAATGATATAGAAACTAAGATAGCTTTGGAAACAAAAATCACCTGCAAGGACAAAGTGGTGCACCATACGAATCTTTATGCTCAGCTAAACCCTGTGTCAACAAATTCAATAGTTTCAGCACAATTTATTCAAAATTAAATCCTAATTTCATCATTATCTAGAAATTCAAGACTCGATTTCTTCAAATTAGGTCATCAACTAACCAGATTTCACCATAATTTTTTCAAATAACCAGATTTCAACTCTAGGAATTCAAGATGTGCATATGCATTAAACTCTAGTTTAATCATTTTTACAAATTCAAGATTCAATTTCTTCAAATTAGGTCGTCAACTAACCAGATTTCAACAAAAAAATTTCAAATAGCAAATACAAGATCAAGAAAAACACATGAAAAATTCAATACCTTAATCACAACTGATGTAACTCCTTTATCAACACAGAAGTAAGTTCCTGAACGACGAGCATATTGTTCAGAGAATTTCCTCATAATCTCCACAGATTTCTCTGAAGGTTCCGCTACAAACAAGAATGGATGCAAAACCTAATTTCAGTAACTTCAAATTCAACAAGAAGACTCAATCATACGATCCTAAGAAGGAAAACGAATCGAAATTTCACATTTCGCTTGGACTACAAAGCGCCGAATAGAATTTCTTGGAAGAGCAATTGGAGCTGAAACGAGCCCAAAGCTAGAAGAAGCCGCTTGATGATTCATGAAGATTAGTTCTCAAAGATCAAGAAGAAAACGATTTCACGAGATTGGATTTGGATTGTGAAGATTTCAAGATCGAATTTCAAGATTTCAATTCGATTTCGTTCACTCGTACTCAGAAACCAACGCTCGCCACTCACTTCATCTCTGGTCAAAACATCTCTGTAACTAAACCGGAAACTCTGAAACGATTCATAAAGCTAATTTTTATACCGGAAACAACCGGAAATAACCGGAAATAACCGGAAGTCGATAATTTATTGAAACTCAAACCGAAGTGTTAACCATAAGTAAGTAACCATTAAAGTGAACAAAAAACAATATTCAACTAGTTACTAGTAATTTCACCTCAATAAAATTATGAATTAATTCATAATTTTAGTAAAAGCTACTATATATAATTAATTATTGTAAATACATTCTATAAAACTAGTTCAAAATATTATTTAGAATCTTAAATATTTTTATTTTATTTTTGATTATGGAACATTCATAATTCAAAGTCATGTTTCTTATATCTACTATGTACTGCTGTCATTTTTAACATTTATATGCCTTACTGCATATTAAACATTTACTTAAAAATGAAATATTATAAAATGTATTATTTTTATTTCTCAATATTTTCGTCTAGCTCATTATAACAATTTGTTTTCCTCTATTATACTAAAATTGTATGAAACTAATAAGTTTGGTCTTTTCTTTTTATTTTAAAAAAAAAGAATGTAGAATTTTTATTTAAGAAACTATATTTTCTGATTTATTTATATTTATTTTTTACAATTTCAAGATTAGTTTTTATAAGGTACAAAGAAAGTAATTAAAAGGATTAGAAAATAGTAATTACAAAGTAACAAATTCTCATGTTTTCACCATATTAACTTTTCTTATATAGTGTCGACTTTGATCCTGCAAACATAAAAAAACTGCGAAATTAAATACAAAAAAATCAAAATTTTTTTTATAGATTAATAAATAAACACAAGATCAAAGATTCGATTTTTGTGGGAGATTACCGATGTTTTATGTATATAAACTTACGACGACTTGGCTCGAAGGTATTGATCAACAGTAATGGGTTTAGCTCCACCATACCAATTTATTAAAAATATATTATTTATCTCTAATTTGAAGAAACGAAATTCATGACCTTTAGGCCAATCTGCAAAATAAAAATAAAAACAAAAACTCAAAATTTTGCAATTTTTACTATAAAATTGTGTTCATTTTATTTTCGTTAGTTCTATAGAGACAGACCAGCACAAATTAAGCGCTAAAATTTCATCTAATTCGTAAAAAAAACCATCAAATTTAAAAAATGTAGAAAAAAACTCTAAAATTTTGTTATCCTGTATTGTAACCCCTCAAATTTCTAAAGTTAGTAAAATAAACCCTAAAGTTTTAAAATTGTAAAAAACCCTCAAATTTCAAAAATTTAGATAAAACCCTGAAATTTTCTAATTATTATTGTAAACCCTCAAGTTTCTAAACTACACAAAATAAACCCTAGAATTTCAAAATTGTAAAAAACACCTCAAATTTCCCAAATTCGTAAAACAAAGTAACAGACCTCCAAATCTCAAAATTGTAAATTGAACCCGATTTTTTTTCCCCCATTTTTTTCTAAATTGAACCCGATTTAGAAACTCTTTGTAGTTGATTTTTGGTTTAGTTCAATTTAATATTAAATTTATATTTAATTAAGCATTACCAATCATTTCAGGGTGTTTGGTAAAGAGAGCTTTCTTGGCTACTTCTGCTTCCTTAGATCCTTCTTCAACCATTACTAACTGATGCATTGTAACATAAACAAACACTTTTTTAAAACCTCATATGAACCCCAAAAACCAATTAATCTACTCAAAGATCAAAACTTTCTATTCAAAATTAACCTAAAATACTCCTAAAACATGATCAAGACAAAACCCGAGTAGCTAATTCATCGAAAGATCATATCTTTTAGATAAATTCAAAGCAATTCTGCGTAAAAACCATCAAGAGAAATGTATAGAAGCAAGACGAGAACAAAGCCAAATCAATCTACTCAAAGATCCAAACTTTCTTTTCAAAATTAACCTAAAATACTCCTAAAACAAGATCAAGACAAAACCCGAGTAGCTAATTCGTCGAAACATCATATCTTTTTAGATCAATTCGAAGACAATTCTTCGTAAAACCGTCAAGAGAAAGGTATAGATGCAAAACAAGAACAAAGGAAACTTGAATCTTTGGTTTTGTAATGATTGTTACCTTTCCGGTTAGAGTTAGTTTAGAGCAAGTAGGATCCATTGGATCGGTTTTACAAGTTCCAATCGGGGATTCGCTAATAGCGAGTGAAGCTCTTCCATCTTTTAATGCATTTCTTGCGGTTGGATCAAGAGTTGTTAAGTAAAAATATGGTATTCCTTTACCTTCATTTGGTAAACCATCACTAAATGAAACAACATTCCTGTAAAAAGTTATCGATTTTTCGACAATTAGATCATCAAAGTTATATGTTTTAAATCAAAATTCGCAAAACCCGAAAGATATAATCGAGAAAGTATTTGTGTAAACAAGTTTTTACCCGAAAGGTGCGCCTCCAAGATCAGATGAAATGGTACTGCAAGAACAATAACAATTTTATCGAAAAATTGAATAAAAACATTGATCAACATAAACTCTTTACAGGATTTTATTTGAATCTCTAAAAGGATGAATCTTTTCTAAGTAAATTTGTATCAAATCTCATGAATTTGTCAACATTCACAGAGACTAATATCAAATTTAGCATAAATTGATTAACTGATGAGCTTAAATCCATGGAAAATCTCAAAGATCCTATCATCAATCTGCTCAAAACTACGAACTTTCTGTTACAAAATAACCCTAAAATGCTCAAGATAGAAAATTGAGAGAGACCCAAATCCAATAAATCAACAGATGAACGTAAAATCCATTAGGAAATCTGAGGAACCCAACAACATTCATAGCAAAATTCATAAATACTAACAAAACTCTGCTCAAAGCTATGAACTTTATGCTACAAAATAGCCCTAAATTGCACTAATTGATAAACTATAAACTCCATAGCAAATCTCAGGAACCCAACAACATCATTAGCAAATTTCATAGCTCCTAGACCAATCTGCTTAAAGCTAAGAACTTTCTGCTTAAAAAAACCCTAAACTATTCCAAATTGATGATTGAAAATAACCCAAATCAATCAAAATCAGTAATGAACTTCAAGTCCCAATACTAACTTCACTAGAAAATCTTAGGGTTACAAACTCTAGAATCACAAAAAAAAATCATTTAATCAAGAAGTTTAATACCTAAGAACACCCCAAATGTTCTGAGAAACAAGCCAACGGGCACTTGCAGCAGCGTCATGTCTATCAGGCTTCGAGATACTCAAAATCCGAGCAGAAGAAGAATGTTCAAGAATTGTCAAAATTATGAAGAAAATTGGAAGAAAACGGATCAAAAGTTTCATGATTTTACAACAAATTCGATGAAATGATTGAAACGAATTAAACAAAGAAGACGAAAGAAGAATTTATAAAGAAAGAACCAAAAAAGAAGTCAACTTTACCAATCCCAAAGATGGGTTTTAATCCGTTTTAATTAATTTCATTGTTATCTCTTTGAAAGAAGAGACAAGTTTTACTTTTTTTTTTTATTTCGTCGTATGTAATAAAAACAGAGCTTATCTAGAAACCAAAGATTGATGCTTTTATCTTTCATATTAAGGGTAGTTTTGGTATTATAAAGTGTCCGCCATTAAAAGAGCTTCTCATGCTCCAAAGACTAAAGAAAGTGACACTCTTTAACCCATGAGATCCACCCAACATATGAACATTTTTTTTTTGTGAATTGAAGATTTTAATCCTTTTTTTTAACATTCAATTAAACTAATACATATATAATCTTGTGCACACAACAGAAAAAGTTATAAACAATCTATTTCAATCAAATTATTTTGTATTTTTCGAAATAAGAAAATTTATTTATTTATTGTTTTCCACAGAAAATTTATTTATTTGGAAACAAAATTGATTTTATTCAACAATTTATACTTTTAGATTTTATATATTTTTTTCCTTGGCTATTAGATTTTATATATTATATACTTTATAAATAAAAAGACTATTGATATGTTGACAGAAAAAAAAAAAAAGACTATTGATATGTATCATTACATTTTGTAATTTCAAACATATTCTATATACATGTATCATTATCTATCATAATTCGCATG
>KE152474.1:27919-54003 GCA_000411095.1 Aethionema arabicum | reverse complement strand
ATATATATATATATATATTTATATAATATTACCAAAAATCCATTAGTACTATTTTGAGAAATCATGTAAATTTTTTTAGTCCAAGAAATTTTTGCAAATATGTATGTATTAATGTGTAAGAGTATATTAAAAATACTATTTGGTCTACAACATTTTTGCAAACACATCATTGATTTTTTTTTTTTTGACAGAAAAAGTCTAACATTTTTTTTTCTATTTTCCATTAATATTTACTTTATAATAAAATAATATTAATTTTTTTGTTTTTTGAAAAACATATAATATTTGTTGGAATAAAAATTAAAAATTGTTAAGAAACCTAACGTGCTCTTGATGATCAAAGTCAAAAACATTTTGTTTAATTCCTTTTGCTGCGTAGATTAGAGCCTCCATTCTTCATTTCTCATTTCTCTCTTACTACTTTACTAATTTACTTCTAAAACCTGATAATATCCTACTCAAAGATCCCACCTTTACACCAAAAGATCATCGATTTTAAGAAATTTAGGGTTTTTTTCTTGACCCATTGAATGGAAATGGCGGAAGAGAAGGTCGTTGCTGTGATCATGGTTGGTGGTCCAACGAAAGGTTAAATCTTTGTATACTTTTGGGATCAAAATGTGTCTGAATCTCCGATTACTGTTTTGAGATGAGATTGATTTTGGGTTTTTGTGAATGTGGGTTTGATTTAGGAACTCGATTTCGTCCATTATCGTTCAATACACCAAAACCATTGATTCCTTTGGCTGGACAACCAATGATTCATCATCCTATATCTGCTTGTAAAAAGGTTTGTTTTTGTTTCTTTTGCATCCACCATTGTTATGGAATTGAAATCTCCTGTTTTGAAATAAACCTTAGATTGTTTCAATTTGGTACTGGAATCTGGGGAAAAGCTCTAGACTTTGAGAAAAATCAGGATGATTTGTAATTTTCTAGTTCTTAAAGTTTGGGAAAGGTCTAGATTTTGAAATTTTGATTGCTCTTGATGGCATTTGGGTATATCAAATCTAGCTCAGATATTTCTCCTAGTTTCTCCAAGTAAAACAAACCTTAGATTGGTCGAATTTGGTACTGGAATCTGGGAAAAAGCTCTAGACTTTGAGAAAATTCAGGATGATTCGTAATTTTCTAGTTTTAAAAAAACTTGGGGAAAGGTCTAGATTTTGAAATGTTGATTGATTTTGAAGCTTATGTGTTTAAATCTGATATGACATTTGGGTATATTCAAGCTCAGATCTTTCTCCAAGTTTGATCTTTTATATTTGGTTGTAAAAGGGTTTGTTTCTCTTGCATCCACCATTGTTATGGAATCAGAATCCCCTGTGTTTTGATCCGTAAGTAAGCTCTATGATCACTGAAGAAGATTTCAAATTTGAGGAGCTCAAGATATTTTGTAACTCTCCAAGTTGTGAAACTTGGGAAAGGTCTAGACTTTGAAATGTTGATTGTTCATATAACTTGTTGGAAGTTGCAAGATATTCTTGAAAGCTTATGTGTTCTAAACTGATATAACACTTGGGTATGGTTCATATGTTTTGGGGAAAACATATATCAAATTTGTCTCAGATCTTTCAAGTTTCATCATCTTATATTTGCTTGTAAAAGGTTTTGTGTTCTCTTGCACTCGCCATTGTTATGGAATCTCTTGTTTTTTTATCCCTAGGAACTGAAATTTGGTAAAATATCTCTATGTTTTAAGTTAGAATGGAAGAAATCAAGTTTGAATCTGTAGTGTCCAAGTTATGAAACTTGAGAAAGTTCTAAACTTTGAAATGTTGATTGTTCATATAACCTTTTGGAAGTAGCAATATGTTCTAGAAGCTGATATGAAATTTGGGTTTTGTTTATATGTTCTGGGGAAATCAGATATCAAATCTAGCTCAGATTCTTCTGATTGGATTCTACGAGGAAAGGGAATTCGCTTTGTATGTCTCTTCGATATCTAACGAGCTCAAGATTCCAGTTCGGTAAGTTAATCACTACTAGTTCTATCTTGTGTTCTTGGTTGTAAAAAAGCTTCGTGAAATGTGTGTTCTTGTTTTGTAGATACTTGAAAGAAGATAAACCTCATGGTTCTGCTGGTGCTCTTTACTACTTTCGTAATATAATCATGGAAGATAAACCGGTTTGATCTCTAAAATCGATTCTTAATCTCAGTTCTTGATTTGTTTTGTTGAATTCATTGGAAAATAGACCGGTTTTCTTGTTCTTGAAACAGTCACATATCTTCCTCTTAAACTGTGATGTTTGCTGTTCTTTCCCTCTTCAAGACATCCTCGGTAATCTCATATCGAAAATCTACTTTCATTTCTCTTTTCTGACTCCATTTTTGCTTAAAAACCTTAACTTTATAATCGATGGCAGATGCACATCGAAGATATAATGGAGTTGGAACTATGTTAGTAATCAAGGTATCAATTTTCTGAGCAGTTCTTACATATTTTAAACCCTGAACTATTTTCGTTTGGTGAAAAAACCCTTGACTCTTAAAATGTTTTTAAAAATGAATTTTGATAACCGGATTTTTTAAACCCTATTGGATTTTTTAAATTAAGGTTAGAACACAAAACTAAACCATAATCTCAAAAATTAAGAAACAATAAAGAGAAATCCAAATTTGGATTAATTATACCATAATTTAAGTTTAAATTTGAATTTTTCGGTTTAAAAACCTTGGTTATTAAAACTTGGGGTTTGAAAAACCCGGTTATCAAAGTTCATAGTTAAAAAAACGATTTTGTTAATTCAGGGTCTGAACTACCATAATCTCATAATTCTAAGGTTCTTATGAAACTTTGTATATGTTTCAGGTTTCAGCAGAAGCAGCAAGTCAATTTGGAGAGTTAATAGCTGATCCTGACACTAAAGAACTCTTGCATTATACCGAAAAACCCGAAACTTTTGTAAAATCCTTTGCTTAAACTCTTTGCAACTTCTCTGAAACCTTGTCATGTCTAAACAAAGAGCTTATAAGATTCCATTTTGTTATCTTACTCGGCGCAGGTTAGCGACTTGATTAACTGCGGTGTCTATGTCTTTACTGCTGATATATTCAAAGCCATTGAAGGAGTATATAGCCAAATGAGAGATACATGTAAGCATATTTACCTCATCATTTACATCAAATCTGAAATCTCTTGACTTCGAATCTACGACAAGTTTTGATTAGTTCTGATGTGAAACTCGCAGCCGGAAATTACCAGAATTCGAGCTTTGATCAGTTCCAATCCGCGACAAGGTTTGTTCATTTCTCTGTTGTATGTATAAAATTGGGATTATGGTATTTTAGACTCTAAACTATTTTTGGTTTGGTGAAAAAAAGTTCTATTATCAAAATGGTTTTTTTAAACTATGAACTTTAATAACCAGGCTTCTTAGACCCTACTGAAACTTTTTAAATCAAAATTAATCTTCGAACATAAAATTAAACCATAATCTCAAAATTTAACCAAAAAATAAAACTAAAATTAGGATTAATTATACTATAATTTTAAGTTTAAGTTTGAGATTTCGGTTTAAAAAATTTGATTATTAAGATTTAGAGTTTAAAAAACTCATTTATCGAAATTCAGGGTTTAAAAAACCATTTTGATAGTTGAGAGTTTAAAAATTACACTATAATTTCAAGGTTAAGTGTTTAAAAAATCCGAGAGTGTAAAAAACTTAGTTATCAAAGTTCAGGGTTTAAAAAAACTATTTTGATAGTCGAGGGTTCTTTTTCACCAAAAGGAGATAAATCAGAGTCTAAAAATACAATAATCTCTATAAAATCTGCAATCTTTGTTACAAACTCAACTGAATAATTATCCTTTGTACAAGCTATACATTCCTCTGTTTTCTGATAATTTGTCCGAAAAAAAACACAGATCTGTTCCTGCAGATTATGTAAGATTAGATCAAGATATCTTATCACCACTTGCTGGAAAGAAACAACTATACACATACGAGACTACTGACTTCTGGGAACAGATCAAGACTCCAGGGTAAGTTTTCGGTTTCTTGTTCTTCGTCTTGATCGTTTCGGAACATTCTTGGAACAACTCAGCTTTTAAACTCACTTGCTTAACCATTTTGGACAAAACAGCAAGTATTTGGAATGTTCAGCTTTATATCTTGCCCAATTTCGTCAAACATCGCCTCATCTTTTGGCGGCAAGCGATAATCCGAAGAAACCGATGATAGTTGATGATGTTTATATTCACCCTTCTGTGAAACTGCATTCAACAGCTAAGGTAACTTTCTTAGTCCTTATGAAAGTAGTTAGTTACCTTTGGGGAATGATCTAATCTCTTAAATCTTTGAAATTTCTTTGGACAAGATCGGTCCAAATGTGTCGATTTCAGCGAATGTTCGTGTTGGACCTGGTGTAAGACTTATAAACTGCATAATCTTGGATGATGTTGAAATCAAGGTAATGTATAAGGTTGGACGTTCGGTTTGTTCCGTTTGGTTGTATTCGGGTTTGGTTTATTTGGTTTTCAAAAACTAAAACTAATTCGAAACCAAACTAGTTTCGGTTTGGTTTGGTTTGAGGCTAATTCGATTCAGTTTAACATTCAGTTTTTTGGGTTAAATTAGTTTATAATGTAAAAAAAATTAGACAAGTAACATATTTTCAAAACGGTAAAACAATTGTTTAATTAAAAATCATCCAAAAAATTCAAATAATCAAAAAAAATTGCTTCAAATACCCAAATTTAAATCTTTAAAACATATAAAATATATTATATTTATTTTATAAATAATTTTGATCAAAAATAATATTAAAGTATTCGGTTTTGTTCGGATTATTATTCGGATTCGGTTTAAAACCAAACAAAACCGAACCCAAACAATTTAAAAAAATCAAACTCATTCGAGTTTTTATCAAAACCCAAACCAAACCGAAATTTTCGGTTTAGTTCGATTCGGGTTTGTTTGGTTTGGGTTTTTTTTCCCAGCCCTAGGAATGTATATGAGTAATGGAGCTAGATCTTAACCTCCTCTGGTCTAGGGTTTTTGATGTTCTCTAGGGTTTTTTGATGCAGGACAATGCTGTTGTAATCAACTCCATTATAGGTTGGAAATCTTCTATAGGTAGATGGTCAAGAGTTGAAGCTAGTGGTGACTACAATGAGAGGCTTGGAATTACCATTCTTGGTAAAAAAAAACTTATCCTTTTCTTGGATTTTACCGTCGTTTTCTTGTAAAGCTTTCTGGTCAGTAAAATAACAGTTTATTGCCCCGCAGGCGAGGCTGTGACTGTGGAAGATGAAGTAGCAGTTATAGGAAGCATTGTTCTTCAGAACAAAACTCTTAATGTTAGTGTTCAAGATGATATAATCTTGTGAGTTTATCACAAGAGATTATATAATGTTTTGGAGTTTTGTTATTCGAATCGGAAGACAGAACAAAGGGTAGGTTCTGTGTAAAGAACTCAGACTTGTAAAACTTCAAAAGTGCTTTGGTTTTATATACAAGGAATATTTTATGAAGTAAGAGTTCAAAGAGATTTAAAGGTTCAAGACAACAATGAATCAAGAAAGTAGTTCTTGATTATGTAATCAAAACTGGACTGCAGCTCTATTAGCTTGACCTCTAAGACAAGGGAAACCTATGAAGAAAAAGAAAGATATCATTAGCCAGTGACAGCGTTTCTATGTGTTTCTGCTCTATTAGCTTGGTTTAGCTGGATTCTACATGGACAGCATTACTGTGTGGTGCTGCTCTATTAACTTGGTTTAGTTAGTTCCTATGTAGACCAGCATTCCTATATGGTTCTGCTGTTGTTTGGTTTAGTTGGCTCCTATATGGACAGCATTCCTATGTAGTTCTGCTCTATTAGCTTGGTTTAGTTTTCCTATGTGAACCAGCACTCCTTTGTGGTTCCGATCTATTAGTTTGGTTTAGTTGGTTCCTACGTGGACACCATTTCTATGTAGTTCTGTTCTATTAGCTTGGTTTAGTTAGTTCCTATGTGGACCAGCATTCCTATGTGGTTCTGGTCTATTAGTTTGGTTTAGTTAGTTCCTATGTAGACCAGCATTGCTATATGGTTCNTAGTTCGGTTTATTAGATTCCTATGTTTCTATGTGGCTCTGCTCTATTAGCTTGGTTTAGTTAGTTCCTATGTGGACCAGCATTCCTATGTGGTTCTGCGGTAGTTCGGTTTATTAGATTCCTATGTTTCTATGTGGCTCTGCTCTATTAGCTTGGTTTAGTTAGTTCCTATGTGGACCAGTATTCCTATGTGGACCAGTATTCCTATGTGGTTCTGCTGTAGTTTGGTTTAGTTGGTTCCTATGTGGACCCCATTTCTATGTAGCTCTGCTCCATTAGCTTGGTTTACTTAGTTCCTATGTGGACCAGTATTCCTATATGGTTCTGCTGTAGTTCGGTTTAGTTGGTTCCTATATGAACACCAATCCTTTGTGGTTCTGCTCCATTAGCTTGGTTTAGTTAGTTCCTATGTGAACCAGTATTCCTATGTGGTTCTGCTATATTTGGTTCAGTTGGTTCCTATTTGAACACCATTCCTTTGTGGTTCTGTTCTATTAGCTTAGTTTAGTAGGTTGCTAAGTGGTTACCAGAGAGATCAGTCTGAGATATAACGTTTCCTATATAAATTTGCAGCAGCTACTGTCTAAAACTAAGCTTGAGATGAGTTCAGGTGAAGACTGGGCAAGTGAACGTACATTTATCCTTGTGTGAAGACTTTTAGCCATTTAGGACAAGGTTCCCAGCGTCTTTATCCATCGACTCGATGCTGAGCCGAGTAGGAGAAGATGTCTGAAAACATTACCAGGAAAAGCTTGGGGTTAGGTCAGGTCAGCTACATAATCCAAAAGGAAATGAGAGTCAAAAGAGCTTACACATTCGAACCGGTAAATGTTCCTCCCATGAAGCATGCTTGTGACCATTTTATGATCAATCTCGTACCAATGCTTAGATGACTTTTTATACCCATAGATTTCAAGGAGTTTATTATCTTTCTCGTTGTTTTCAACATCTTCAAGCTGCAGAAAGTTAATAAAGTTCAGTAATGCCATTGAAGTGACCTGTGAAAGGTTCAACAGAGGAGGCATGGTTTTAACAGTTACCCGCTTCACTAATTTTCCTATCAAAAAATCCAAAGTGAACAACATGTATGATGAATTCCCAATTATTTCCAGACATTTATCCTCAAACTTTGTATTATCAGCTGACCCTTTGAGAAAATCGCACAAAATGCTCATGAATCTGCATATATCAATAAGCTGAATTAGGATCATAAAATCCGGGCATAAAAACCGGAACCCAAAAATTGAACCGAATCCGAACTGAAAAAAGGATCTGGAACCAAACCGGAACCGGCATAAAATATCTATTGAATCTTAAACTCGGGATCCATGGATATGAGATAATAACCAGAACCGAACCGATATCAATTGGGTACCCGAAAATAACCATTCTTTTTTGGTTTTTCAAGTATTTTTTTGGTTTTTCGAGTATTTTTTGGATTTTTCGTGTATTTTTTTGGTTTTTCGGGTAATTTTTAAGGTTTTCGGGTATTTTTTGGATCTTCTTATCAAATATCTAAACCCAAACCGAATCCGAACCTGAGCCAAAGAACTGAAAGTACCGAAACCAAAACCGAACGGATACCCAAATGCCTAGATAAGAAACTGAATCTGAAGTTGGTACGTTCAAGTAGCTGACTAGATAAGAAACTGAACATAGATTTAGTACCTAGCATATGAATCTAGCGAACCAGAATCACCTTTCGAAGTTCTTGATTTCTTGTCTGCAACTGCTGATTTTCTTTTTGCCAATAGGATCCTCTCGTACAAGGTCTAACATATAAGACATTAACAGAGTGATATTAGATGAGACACAGCCATATATATACATAGAAAGAGCCTTGAGTTACCTGATGTAGCCTGAAAAGCACATAGAACTCATCATTACCGAAAAAAATGCGAGAATCTCTCTTTTTCTCTTCCATGGTAGACTTAGCACAAGGCTTAATGAGAAAAGATGCATGCTCCAAACATATTGGTGCAGGAATTGAACTAGCTTTTCTATTTATCTCTGCATTTTTACACGAGTTTTCCCATTTTTCAATACTCAATCTTTCCTCCATTTCCTCCATTACAGAGCCGTTCCCGTGTTGTGCTTTGAAAGCATCATCCATATCTTCTTCTTCAGCATCCTTATTCCTCTCAGATTCCTGAAAACGTTGGTCATCACTGTTGACTTTTACCATATTATGATTCCTTTCTATGCTTGAAACAGCAGGATCCTCTTCGTAGAAACCAAGGAACTTTTCCAAGAAGTCACTCCACAATCTCATAATCCTATTATGCTGTTCAGTTGAGAACATCTCTTCACATTGAATATGTAGAAGCTTGCGCAAGTCTTTGTGTATGGAAGCATCATTATATTTGAATTTGAGATGCGGCCATATAGGTTGATGAACATCTTCTTTTCGTCTCTTATCTTTTAGTTCCTTAATATCGGCAATTAAAGCTGCACACCAATTAAGAATCCCATAAGAACATATAGAGCCAAAAGATGAGTTCAATAAACTAAAATCCATAAAAGATGAGTTCAATAAGTTAGAATCTCAGACACAACAATATACAACCTCTGGAAAATTGCAGATCTGTAGTGGAAAAACTACTTACACTTTGCACTCAATTGCTTTATGTCCTTCTCTTTGAAGTACATGCTGCGATGATTACGTGCCATATAATCATTTTCAGCACATATTTCAGCCCAGGTCACGTTAAATTCTGCACGACACTGCAACCACTCTTCCTGTTTCCGCTTTAAGCGAGTCAATATAACAGGCAGCGCAAGAGCAGGGTTTTGACGCAGACAATCAATGGCTTGAAGACAATGGTCCCCATACAACCGTTCAATACACCTTAAATTCATAGCTGGTGGAAGAAGTAAATCAGTTTGAAGAAGAAAAAGTTCTAAAGACCAAAAATGCATCAAGGAAGAAACTAAATTCTAGAAGGCGAGTACACATACCAGTAAAGTAGTCTTCAAGCTGAATTAACCCATCTACACGGATCTTGCCTTCAATGATGAGGTTCAACAGGGATTCCGCACTGGTAACACTGGATTTAAAATTTTCTAAGAGCATGTCCAGCTCAAATCTGTAAACATCACAAAAAGTAGTTAATCTAGTGTATGATCAATAGAAAATAGTCAACTCATAGTAATACCTTTTATCTTCACAATTGAGTAAATTTTTCTCATACTTATTGTTGCTAATGTGCTTAAAGGAGTCGCCCTCAGATCCTGGTTCAATTGATACGCAATGATCATTCAAGACCAAAACTCCAGGATTTGACCTCTGACTTGCTAAAAGGGTCCGATACTGCCGAACAAAAACCATTAAGGCTCGAAAGTTTGAACACATATGCTAAGAAAATGAGGGTATGGATCAAAGAAACCTCCATACATTTTCTGGAAGACGCCGATAGCTAGGAGTACAATGTTCGCAGTCTGATAGATCGAGCTCGTAAATTGTTTTTCCTGAATACTTATCCTCAAAATCCTCTGTTTTCTTACCAATTTCGACTTCATGGCCGTGCTCTTTGTTTTCTTCTTCCAACGTAACACTTTGCTTTACATGCCCACCAACAATTTGCGGTTCTGCAAAACAAGACAAGCAGTATAGGTACTTATCAGTTATCATTGGGAGATTCTTTAACCAAAGGGTACACACTGTTCATGCAGTTTCTTTAAATAGCTTACTTTAACTCAAATGTCTTTTAATAAACTTGTTTCTCACGACGAAATTAAAACAACAGAAATTGAGAACTACAAATTAACCTAGAATTCCAATTCAGGCAAGTCCATGGAAACAGCTCGAGAAAGTTACTGCATCAATTACAAATCTGAACTGACACCATGGAACGGGCTACTTGTTCTACACATTCAGCATTGCAAGTTTGAAGGCATAAAGTGGCAATGGTTACCTTCTTCATCAGGTGGAAAATTGAGGTCAAAAAGTGGCTTCATTTCCCTATCACCTTGATAATGACTACTCGTTTTACTATTTTCATTTTCCGCAGGCAAATTGAGGTCAAAAAGGTATTTTTTCTTCTTTAGTCTCTTGTTATCTTCATAATCTGGATGTTCAGTGCTAGTAGCATCTTGATCATCTCGGCATTGCTGGAAGTGGAAAGAAATCAATCCATCACAGAAGTATTTAGAGGCAAATTAATAACCAAGAAAGAGAACAACACTTCTTATCACCTTTGGAGCAGAGACTTCTTGGTTAAGTCCAGATGGCTCCTGCTGGGATGTAGCTGCCAAATCCCGGTAAAAATTCACCAATTCCTCAACCAAATCTGGATCATCCACAAATATAGGAGAAAACTGAAACAGAAAAGGGATATATTGATCATATATATAGAGAGAATTATAGGAAACAACAAAACAAAACAAATTAAGTTACCACTTTGTAATAGTCATTCATGTCTCTGGGTCTGGGTCTGGTTTGCTTAATAGTATACATTTGCTGCAGGAAGCGTATGTAAACATGCTCTTGATCATGAAAACGTTGCTGCAGGAAGCATTTTTCATTATTAGAGGTTAGCTACTTCAAACTTGAAATTAAATACTGTTCTATGACAACATTGCTACCTTTATCTTTTTTACCAAATTCAGTGCATTGCGATACCCTAAACCCTTCTCATCAGGTGGAGATTCTAAGCAACTACATTGCCAATATAAGATAATAAACAAAGGAGAATTGAAAACTTTGCCCTGTAGAATTGAAAACAGCAAACAATAAACGCAACCAAATCTTTCATGATCTTTAACTCTCAAGTTTTGACTAATAACATTCTAAAACCCTTTTTAGATCTATGAATCGAATAATCTCACGCCTACGCTATTTCAAGCACAGAAGTGTCGCGTTTATGCAAAAACAAAGAAACGATTGAGAGTAAAATCAAGCTCACGATCTTTTCCGGCGGGGGATAATTGGGTGTTTAAATTCCCAGGTAGACAAGGATTCCTCTATTTTCTTCGTCATCTACAAAAAACAAGAGATAATCGATTTCGCTCAAGATTTAAACGGAGCACAGAAACGAAAAATTACACTAGAGAAGGAAAAATGAACAAAACCATGATACAGAAAGATTACTCACCGAGTTCGGATAATGAATATGATACTGGAAAGAGCAAATGAGATCATCAGCTTGATTGTGAGCTCATCAATGGCTGAGAAAACTGAGAATTTTCTCGAGAAAATGATTAGAGAAAACTTGACGCGAAATTCAAATTTTTTTTAATTTAATTATTTTATAATTTACATTGGGCCTAAATTGGGCTTGAAATAAAATGTGTGTTTACATAAAGGCGGTATAGCTAAATTGGAATATAAGGTTGTCATTATTTACTTATTTCTTTTAGATTGCAAATTCCGACGAGAGTGTTAGGGTTTATTGCAAGTTCCGGTGATTTTACAATCAGAGTACGAGAGAGACCTGTAATGGCTGACGAAGATTACAATGATGTCGATGATTTGGGGTAATCTCTCTTTCTATCTCTCTCGCTTTACTATCTCGTTCCCGTATGCTTGTATTAGTTTCCGCTCGATTTTTGAGCTACTCTGTTGTCTGCTAATCATGTGGAAAACCGAAACCGATTAGATTAATCGTTATTCTAGACTGAGATTAGAAATTGAAGAGCCTCGTAGATGAAATTGTGTTTAAGTTGATGAAATTGTTTTGCGGAAGCTAATTGACTCGAATCGATTTATGGTAGAAACCCTAGGTTTATGGTAGGTTGCACGGGGACGTCATACTCACGCCGTCTCCTGTACCCAAAACGTCTCGGAGACGGGGACTTGGTCCGGAAACGTTTCTGAGAATAAAAGGAAAATTAGATTTGGAAAAAAGGAAAATTAGATGAAATTAGGGGTTTTCTTAATTTTCTTCTTCATCTTCAATTCTTGATCACCAACAGCACATAGCTTCTCAAGAACAAATTTGGTCTTAGAACGACTAATTTATGGCAGAAAACCCTAATTTTAGATTCGTACTGTTTAAATATTCATTAGAAAGCAGAAACATAGCAATTTGTCTCTGAAGACTTGCAGAAACATAGTAATGTTTATAGCATTATTACATGAATTTCGGTGACTCCATTGAGGTTGATTTTGTATTTTGGATAAACTAGTCTTCATTTGAGACTGTTTTTGATTGTATGTTCCAATGTTGGTGACTCCATTGAGGTTGATTTCGTATTTTGGATAAACTAGTCTTCATTTGAGACTGTTTTTGATTATATTTTCCAATGTTGGTGACTCCATTGAGGTTGATTTTGTATTTTGGATAAACTAGTCTTCATCTTAAGACTGTTTTTGATTGTATCCTGCATTGATGGCTCAAATTGTTGATGGATTTTTCGTGCAGGTACGAGGATGAGCCTGTAGAGCCTGAGATAGAGGTAAAGCTAATCGTGTATAGAAGATACATGGCTATATAGTGCTGCATCCTTTTTTTCTGATTAGTTTTCGTTAATAGGAAGGAGTGGAGGAAGATGCTGATGTCAAGGAGACTGATGATATCAATGGGGAACCCATTGAAACAGAAGATAAGGTGGACGCAGAGCCTATACAACGACCACGGAAAACGTCAAAGTTTATGACCAAGTATGAGCGTGCTCGTATCCTTGGTACTCGAGCTCTTCAGATAAGGTCAGTTTTTGTACCCTTTTTTAACTATTTCTCATTCTCTCTCAAACAAAGAAGTTACCATCATGTGTTATATAATGCTTGATGTGGGTTATGTGATTCACAATCATCTATTGCAAGTTCGGTTCAAAGAATGTAATCGTTTTATGTTTTCTTTGGTTGATACAGCATGAATGCTCCTGTCATGGTCGAGCTAGAGGGCGAGACTGATCCACTCGAGGTACAATTATTACCATGATCACTTACTTATCCTCTGTTTTTGTTCTTTTTGCCGTTTCTTTCTAGGGAAAATGGTAAATTAGACCCTAGATTTTGCTGATTTGGTGAAAAAACCCCAAACTTTAAAAATAGTTTTAAGACCCTGAACTTTGATAACCATGTACAACTATTACCACGAATCCATGATCACTTTGTGAAAAAACCCCAAACTTTAAAAATAGTTTTAAGACCCTGAATTTTGTGAAAACCCCCAAACTTTAGAAATAGTTTTAAGACCCTGAACTTTGAAAAAACCCCAAACTTTGTACAACTATCACCACGAATCCATGATCACTTACTTGTCCTCTGTTTTTGTTCTTTTCGCTCTTCTTTCTAGAGAAAATAGTAAAAAAGACCCTAAATTTTGCCAATTTTGTAAAGAAAAACCCTAAACTTTGAAAATAGTTTTAAGACCCTGAACTTTGGTAACCATGTTTTTTAAACCCTAAACCTTAATAAATAAGTTTTCTAAACCAAAATCTCAAAATTAAACTTGAAATTATAGTATAAATCATCCAAATTGAGATTATTTTTTTGTTAAATTTTGAAATCATGGTTTAATTTTATGTTCAAAGTTCAATTTTCTCTTCTTTCTAAACATGAACTATTTGCTACTAAACTTAGTATGAACATTGAACTGAACATTATGATCTGTTTTATAGATTGCTATGAAGGAGCTGCGACAGCGAAAGATTCCTTTCACTATCAGACGCTATCTACCTGATGGAAGGTTAGTTTTGCAAATCGAATTTCGTTTCAAAACTGTTTTAAGCTTATACTCTCTCTTTTTTACTTAGTTTTTAAAATCTTTTTTTTTGTGTTGGCCTTTGAAATCAGCTACGAGGAATGGGGCGTTGATGAATTGATCGTAGAAGACTCGTGGAAACGTCAAGTGGGTGGTGACTGATAGATTCATGAATTAATCAGACATTAACTTTTGTCTGTTACTTTGTTTTAACTTGACTCTTGTAATGAAGTTTATGTGTAATACCGGTTTAGTTTTGGTTTACATGTTAAATAGTGGTTACCAGTCCGAATTGAGAAGACTTAGTGTAGAAGTGACAAAAAAAATGAAGCATTTACTTTTTGTTCATGACCAAATTGAGTTCAATTTCAGTTTTCTATTTTCAATTTTCAAAATTCGAGATTAAATTAGAGTTCTGGTTTTGAGCTAATTTTAGGTTTAATTCGGGTAATAAACCGGAATTGGGACTGATAATGAGTTCAATTTCAGGTTTTTGCCTAATTTTCTACTTCCAAAATTCGAGATTAAATTAGATCTCTAGTTTAGTGAATTTTTCTCAGAGAGTACGGTTTAGCTCGGTTTAATTAGGATAATTAACCGGAATTGGAATTGATAAACCTAGGATTGGGCATAAAAACTGGAACCAAACCGGAACTATCGGAACCGAGTTTTTCAGATAATTTTTAAGTATTTTGGATATTTTTTAGATTTCTTTATTAAGTATCCGAATCTAAATCAGAGCCAAATCAAAACTAGAACCTAACAAAAATTTTCAAAAAAAAACGAACGGATATAATTATAAAATCGAATAACCGAAAATACCAAACCGAACTCGAACGAGTATCCGAATATCTAGCCAATGAGTTCAATTTGAAGTTACTTGGTCAATTTTCTACATTTAAAGTTCGACGTTAAATAAGATTCCTCGTTTTGAGCTAATTTTTCTTATTTATTTCGATTTAATTCGTGTAATTTACCGGAATTTGAACTGATAAACGCAATGAGTTCAATTTCAGGTTATTTGGTCACTTTCTACATTCATAATTCGGTATCAAATTAGATTCCTAGTTTTGAGTTAATTCTTCTTATCGATTTCGGTTTAGATCGGTTTAACTGAAGTAATAAACCGGAATTGGAACTGATAAACCCAATGTGTTCACTTTTAAGTTTCAAGTTGTTTGGTCAAATTTATAAACTCAAAATTTGAGATTAAATTAAATATCTGGGTTGGAGCAATTTTTTTATATTGATTTCGGTTAATATCGGTTTAATTGAGATAATTAACCGGAATTAATTAAACCGGAATTGGAACTGATAAGTCAAAAGATTTATTACGAAGAAGAATAAATAGAAGCGGTAGAGTCAAGCTTGATCGTCAACAATGGCGGATCATAACCACCACCATCATCATCAACAACATCGACCTAATCGTCTTTCAGTACCTTCACGAACCGGCGTTACAGTCGTCGGAAGAGCTTATCCTTCTTTCCCTTATTCACCAACACCAACTCCTTCCAAAACTCGTCTCTCTAGATCGAGCCATGGAAACACTAAATCTTCAATTTCTTTTCTATTTCTCATACTTTTTTCTCTTCGATCTCTTTACTCTCTTTTACCTTTTCTTCGTTCTTCTCCTTCGTTTTCTCTTTTCCCTTTCTCTTTCCTTGTATCTCTTCTCTCATTTCTCTTCTCTCTCGCTTTTTCCCTTTTCTCTTCGTTTTCTCGGCAAAATCGTACCGTCTTCTCTCTTAAATCTCTCTCTTTATCTCAATTCAAGCTTCTACTCGCGAAATCTCTGGTTTTATCCGTCGTTTTCCTCCTCCGTTTCCAAGCTCTTCGTTATTGCGGCGCTGCTGCTATGATCTTAGCTGAATTATCTGGTAATGTCTCCGCTAGGGTTTTATCAGAAGCTAAAAATCGGATCTCAAATGGAATTCAATCATCTAAGATTCGTGGATTTTGCATTTTATTTGCTGGATTATTGCTATTATCAATCAGCTGGGATCGAATCGATTGTTTCCCATTTTCTTCATCATCTATTTTCCAAAATTGGGGATTTTGGTTTAACCCTAATTGCACAAGATTTTGGCCTATGTTACTTCCATTTCTCTCTGGTTTCTTAGCTTGTTACGAGAAAGTTTCAATGAACAGCCATGAAATCAAACAGTTAGATCAGAAACGAGTTCGATTACTTTCATTGTTTCTCACCACACTGTTACTGTTCTTCCCTGCTCTTGTGAGCTTCTTGTTAAGTAATGAAAATGGAGTTTCATTTGGGAATTTAAGCTGGCCTTTAGCTAACACTGTTGTGTTTGGTGTATTGTTAAGTGAGAATTACAGTGAAGAAAAGTTCAGAAACTCAAAAGATACTTTAAAAGAGTTTCTAGTTACATTCCTATGTACAATTGTTCTTGAACTCTTCTACTTTCCTGAGCTTTCTCTTTGGGGATTATTGTTATGTGGATTCTTGCTTTACATTGCTGTTAGAGAATTGGATTCTGTATCTTCAGAGTATCAAGAAATTGGTATGGAATCATCTGAATCGTCGATTTCCACCATGTTTATGAAGCCAATTCGTCATATTTTAACCGAAAAGAAATCGAGAAAGATTGCATTGTTTCTCTTGATCAATACAGGTTACATGGTGGTTGAATTTGTTGCTGGATTTATGAGTAATAGTCTTGGATTGATCTCAGATGCTTGTCATATGTTATTTGATTGTGCTGCTTTAGCAATTGGGTTATATGCTTCGTATATTTCTCGGTTACCTGCAAATCATCAGTTTAACTATGGAAGAAGTAGATTTGAGGTTTTGTCTGGTTATGTTAATGCAGTGTTTCTTGTTCTTGTTGGTGCTTTGATTGTGTTGGAATCTATTGAAAGGATTTTGGATCCTCAGGAGATTTCTACGAATAGTTTGTTGGTTGTTTCTGTTGGTGGATTGCTTGTTAATGTTGTTGGATTGGTGTTTTTTCATGAAGAACATCATCATGCTCATGGTGGATCTGGTTGCTCACATAACCATAAACATGAGATTCATAAGGATCATGAAACTATTTTACTCCACAATGGTCACCAAAGCCATGATTGTAGTCATGAACATGGGAACAGCCAACATAGCCATGGCCATGGGCATGGTCATGAACACCATAGCCATGAAGTTAGTCATGGCCATGAGCATGGTCATGACCACCATAGCCATGATCAGAGTAATGGGAATGGCCAGCATAGCCATGATGGCAATTGTGGGCATGGTCATGACCACCATAGCCGTGAGCCTAGCCACCATAGCCATGATGTCATGAGGAACAAGCATGACCACCATAGCCATGGGCATGGTCATGACCACCATAGCCAAGATATGAACCACAAGGTCGCAGATGACCACCAGAGCCAATATATAAGCTACAAGGCTGCACATGATCACCATAAGAGCCAAGATATAAACCACAAGGCCAGATATGACCAGCAGAGCCAGTATATAGGCCACAAAGCCGAACATGACCACCAAAGTCACTATATCAGCTACAAAGCCGCACATGACCACAAGAACCAAGATATTAGCCACAAGACCGGGCATGACCACCAAAGCCTATATAACAACCACAAGTCCAAGACCGGGCATGACCACCAGAGCCAAGATATCAGCCATGGACACCATGAGCATAAGCATGACCACCATGGCCATGATGTCAGCCATGGACACCACAGGCATGACCACCATAGCCACAAGCCTGGCCACAACTACCATAGCCATGAATGCAGCCACAACCACGACCACGAAGACCACACTAACTCTAACCACAACAAGCAAGATCACAACAAGCAACATCACCACATTGACCACAACATGGAAGGAATATTCCTACACGTTTTAGCAGACACAATGGGAAGTGTAGGAGTTGTAATCTCAACTCTTTTGATCAAATACAAAGGTTGGCTAGTCGCTGATCCCGCAAGCTCAATCTTCATCTCAATCCTCATCATTGCTTCAGTAATCCCATTGCTTAGAAACTCTGCAGAGATTCTACTTCAAAGAGTACCTAAACCACATGAGAGTAGCCTTAAAGAAGCAATGAAGAAGATTCTTAAAACTAAAGGTGTTTGCAGTATTCAAAGACTTCATGTTTGGAGCTTGACGAACTCAGAAGTTGTAGCTACTCTTCATTTACAGGTTTCAATGGAGTCAGAGAAGATAATGGATACTAAGTTAGAAGTTTCAAAGTTATTGGAAGATGCAGGAGTTAAAGATTTGACTTTGCAGGTGGAATCTGTTAACTTATAGAAACTGAAATAGGAATTGTGTTTACAGAATTTTGAATTTTTATTTATTTATAAGTGGTTTTTAGATCTTTTTGTTTCGTGGATGTTTTTATATTGAGATTTTGATAAAGATATATTGTATTATATACAAAAAAGGTTCGAACTTGTAAAATTTTAAAACACGATATTTATAAAATTTCATGTCTTGCAATTATATATACATGCCATTTGAATTGAATCTAAAACTGAATTTATTAATAAGAAACGTTTAAATTTATTATGGTCGAATTAAATTATCTAAAAAAGGATAAGATTTTAAATTAAAAACTATATTTACTCTTACAAAAATATTCTCTTATAATATTCTAAGAATTTTTTATTTTATTATTGCAAATGTTGTATTTTAATATTTTTCTCTATTAAATAGATTTAAATAATTGCGGAAAAAAAATAAATTTAAATAATACATATAAATTTTTAAATTTACAGAAAAAACCATAGAACTTCTTATGCATAAGTTTTTTTTTTAATATATGAATTAATTCCAATTTATATTAAAAATGCCGAACTAAAAGTTATTTTCGAAATATTGAGATTTTAAATTAAAATAAAATAAAGTAATTCAAATTTTATCTTTTGTAAATTTAAAGGTATAGAGATATTATTTAAAGGCATTTATGATTAGACAATTGTTTAACGAAACAATTACAAAAAGTTTAAAATACAATATTTTCAAGGTTTTAAAATAAGACTATTTCTCAGGATTTTCCACCAGAATGTATAAATTTTTCGTTTTATAAAAGTTTTTTTTTTTCCAAATAAACGTTTGGAAATAAAAGTTTATTTGATAAAAGTAAAAGTTCTATAGGGGAAAAAAAGAAAACGTTATATTTTAAAAATGGGCCGTTTATTAATATAATAATGTGGGCCCAATAATTATTTATGGAAAGGTTTCGTGTAGCCCACGTGAAGATCTTCTGTACGTACTAAAAACCCTAATCTCCTCTTTTTAATGGCGATTACGTTACAAAAACCCTAAAATCGACGTTTTTAGCGAAACCTAACGCAGTCACTCGATTCTTTGATTTCCATTTTTTTTCTTGCAGAGAACGATGAAGGTTGTTGCAGCGTACCTCTTAGCCAGACTCNATTTTATTTTAAATTAAAAACTATATTTACTCTTACAAAAATATTCTCTTATAATATTCTAAGAATTTTTTATTTTATTATTGCAAATGTTGTATTTTAATATTTTTCTCTATTAAATAGATTTAAATAATTGCGGAAAAAAAATAAATTTAAATAATACATATAAATTTTTAAATTTACAGAAAAAACCATAGAACTTCTTATGCATAAGTTTTTTTTTTAATATATGAATTAATTCCAATTTATATTAAAAATGCCGAACTAAAAGTTATTTTCGAAATATTGAGATTTTAAATTAAAATAAAATAAAGTAATTCAAATTTTATCTTTTGTAAATTTAAAGGTATAGAGATATTATTTAAAGGCATTTATGATTAGACAATTGTTTAACGAAACAATTACAAAAAGTTTAAAATACAATATTTTCAAGGTTTTAAAATAAGACTATTTCTCAGGATTTTCCACCAGAATGTATAAATTTTTCGTTTTATAAAAGTTTTTTTTTTTCCAAATAAACGTTTGGAAATAAAAGTTTATTTGATAAAAGTAAAAGTTCTATAGGGGAAAAAAAGAAAACGTTATATTTTAAAAATGGGCCGTTTATTAATATAATAATGTGGGCCCAATAATTATTTATGGAAAGGTTTCGTGTAGCCCACGTGAAGATCTTCTGTACGTACTAAAAACCCTAATCTCCTCTTTTTAATGGCGATTACGTTACAAAAACCCTAAAATCGACGTTTTTAGCGAAACCTAACGCAGTCACTCGATTCTTTGATTTCCATTTTTTTTCTTGCAGAGAACGATGAAGGTTGTTGCAGCGTACCTCTTAGCCAGACTCGGCGGAAACGAGAATCCTACCGCCGCTAATCTGAAGAAAATTTTCGATTCCGTTGGTGCTGAAGTCGATGATGCGAAGATAGATCTGTTCTTTTCTCTCATCAAGGATCATGATGTGACTGAGCTTATCGCTGCTGGACGCGAGAAGATGGCGGCTCTTTCTTCTAGTGGTCCTGCTGTTGCAGTTTCCGGTGGCGGAGGAGGTGCTGCTGCTGCTCCTCCTGCTTCTGAGCCTGCGGCGGCTGAGAGCAAGAAGGTAGAGGAGGAGAAAGAGGATTCAGACGATGGCGGAATGATGAGTCTCTTCGATTAATTCTACTTTTAATGGTAGCTGATTCGATTTGCAGTATCATTATCATCATTTTCGTTAATTTTGTTATTTCTAGGGTTTCTGGATCTTTGAATTTCCATGGATTAATTGAACCTTTTTTAGGGTTTTTTTTGTCAGTTTGATTTGATGAGAATAAATGCCTTTTGTTTCTGATTTATTCCTTTGAAATCGTACCAATTCAACGAAT
This sequence comes from Aethionema arabicum, assembly GCA_000411095.1. Lineage (NCBI taxonomy): Eukaryota > Viridiplantae > Streptophyta > Magnoliopsida > Brassicales > Brassicaceae > Aethionema > Aethionema arabicum. Next base: position 33,545 of record KE152474.1, on the reverse strand, counting down.
CTGTGAAGAATTTGTAGTTCATATGTTTGAATTGTGCCTATCAAAAGCAAAAGCTTTTGTATCTTTTACTTTTTTTCTTCTTCTTGTGTTGTCTAATTTCAAGTTTCTTTTTCAGAGAATTTTACATTTTCTGGGAAAAAGTGGTATAGAATATGCAGAGAATCACTGGAAAAAGGTTATGAATTTTGTGATAAAAGAGTATTTACATAATTATGCAAATTTGTTTTGTTATGTTTTGTCTTGGAAGAAGCCATGGATATAAAGCTTTTAAACTTCTTGTGGGGACTAACATTTTTCTATCATCTGTAATCATATAAAGTTGCATCTTCTGAATTTTGACTTTTCTTGGTTACACCATAAAGATGGATCGTTTTTTTCTGTTTCTTTGTTCAAAAATGTCTATTGTTTGATAACTTTTACTGGATTGTGTTTGTTTTCTTGCTTATTTCTTGAATGTTCTTAGCTTTATGAACAAGAATGGATTCAATTACCACAAAAAAAGGCAAAATTGTTGCATAATACAGTGGAAAAAACCTTACAGGGAAAAATAATTTCACATATTTCAATACTGAATACATAATCAGAAGAACTCAAAGTCTAAGTAAGTACCTGATGAATCTGAGTTTTTTGAATGTTTATCTTGTTCTTGAACTGATGATGACTTAAGTTGTTGATTTAGAACATCAACATCTACAGGTTTTGGTATTTCAGGTGGGATTGTGCTTCGAATTAGAGCCCAATTTACGCCATTGAAGAAAGTATGTTGCTTAATCTCTGTAGCTCCTTTTTTATACCCAAGTCTCTTCTTTGGATCTTTAGCTAATAAACCTTTAATCAAATCTTTAGCTGCAAAGCTTATTGATGATCCTTCAGGAAACTTTAATGGCTGCCCAACAACATTAAACAATGTTTCACGGTTTCCATTACCTTTAAATGGTGTTTTCCCTGTTAACAATTCATAAAGAAAGATCCCAAAAGTCCACCAATCAACAGAGCTTCCATGGCCATCACCTCTTATGATCTCAGGAGCTAAATACTCATGAGTTCCTACAAATGACATTGATCTAGCATCTGTTGGCTCAGCTATTAACATAGGTAATGAATCTATTGAATTACCCTTTTCGATTTTCGTCTTTCTCGGTTTTTCGGTCCGAAAACGTGGTCTGAAACATGTTGGTTGCAGGCAGGATGGTTCGACACAGACCGGTAATTTGCAGGATGGTTCAATGCAAGATGGTTGAATACAGTATGAAGTAATTGTGCAAGATGGTTGTGTACTGGATTGGATAAGTTTCGGATTTACGATACTTTGTAACGAAAGATCGAAATCCGAAAGCATGATGTGTCCATCTTCTCTTACCATTACATTCTCTGGCTTTAAATCTCTGTATACAACTCCCATCATATGAAGATATTCAAGTGCAAGAAGTACTTCAGAAGCGTAGAATCTGCAAATTTAAGAAGATAAGTACTATTTGAGAAACAGAGATTCATTAAAACGTTTAAAGTTCTTTAAGGTTTTGGATTCTGAAACTGACACTAATCTGTTAGGTTTGGGTATTCGGGTACCCGTTCGGTTTTGTTTGGTACTTTCGGTTATTCGGTTCTATGATTATGGGATTTATACGGTTTTTCAAAGATTTTAGTTTGGTTCTAGATTCAGTTCGGTTCGGGTTGAGATACTTGATAAGAAGGTCCGAAAAATACCTGAAAAACTTAAAAATTACCCGAAAAATTGAAAAAATACACGAAAAACCCGAAAAAATACCCAAAAAAGCAAATATGGTTATTTTCGGGTATCCAATAGATATCGGTTCGGTTTTGGTTAGTATCCGATATCTATGGATCCCGGGTTTAAGATCCAATAGGTACTTTACACCGTTTCTGGTTCATTTTCGGACATTTTTGGTTCGGGTTCGGTTCTTCGGTTCCGGTTTTTAGGCGCAGCCCTAAATCTACTTACGAGAGTAGTATTTGGGGATAAAAAGAAGAATCTTTACCTGGCAGCTTGGTCGGAGAAGTGTTTTCCGGGCTGTTTTTGCCGGAGAATATGAAGATCACCGCCGCTACAAAACTCCATAAGTAAGCAAGAAAACTTCTCAGTTTCAAAATGTGAGTATAATGTAGGCAAAAACGGATGATCTAACAAACCAAGAATCTCTCTTTCCGTTTTTGCCCTTGCCAATTTCTTCCTCCCAATTAACATTCCTTTATCCATAACTTTCATGGCGAAAAAACACCCAATTCCTCTCAATTCAGCTAAATAAACACTTCCAATATCACCACACCCTAATTTCTTCAACAATCTAAAATGCCCTAATCCCAAATCATTATCTCTGATTTTAACACTTTGAATTGCATCCCATTTTAGATCATTTCCTTTATGTGGCTTTGAAGGATTAGCCCTTTTGAAATTAGCTTCATTTGGATCTAAAGATTCAGACTTTTCGAGATTAGCTTCACTGCTTACACTGTTGTTATCAGACCCAGAAATTGTACTGCTGCAGAAACTTAAACTGATACTGTTGTAAAGTCTAATGTCTTGTGAACTGCTTCCATTACTGCTTGTTTTGAAGCTTTCGGATCCAGAAATTGGACTTAAATTGGAGTTTGTGGAAGAGTAATCATGAGATTGTTCGAGATTTGGAGCTTGTTTAGTGTTCATTACTGGAGAAATGTGGGAGAAAAACAGAGATTTGTTGAAAAAGATTGGGTTTTTTTGTAAGAATCTGTGGGTTATGTGTTGTTGTTAATGGTCAAGGTTGTGTCATGTGACCCGAGGTGGTCAAAGAGAGAGGAGAGAGAGAGAGAGGAGAGAGAGAGATTGTGCAGAAAAAAATGGTTAATTTATGAGGAGGATTCAAAATTTGAACAGTGGTTGAGAGATATGAGTGTGTTGAAGGGTAAAATGGTCATTTTAGTAAGATAGTGTAATTAAGTATTTGATTATTCAATTAATTTTGTTTGTTAAGCCCAATGAAGCAATTAGTGGATAATACTCGTATCGTGTGTCGCGGTGAAGATTAAATTATATAAATATATACAATGTAATTATTTATTTATTGATTAATTATGTTTTTGTTTACTAATGTCTATGATTAAATTCTCCTATATATATATATATTTTTTTTTTTTTCGTATGAAAAATTGTAAGTTTGCATATAAGATAATGTTCTTCTGAGTTATATTTTACTTTATTCTTTATATTTTAAATTACACAAATAAAATGTTTTATTTTTATATTTTATTTTTATATATATTTAATGTTTAAATAGGTAATATAAATGTTTTATTGATTAGTATTATTATGTAAATATGGCTAGTTGAATGGTTCTATGGAATATTATTTTATTGATGTTGTGTCAAATAAAAGTGACTTGTAATTTTATTTTAATGTAAGAACATAAAATAATTCGATATTTTATTTAAAGCATAATATAATTAAACTATAAAAGTAGATCGACTATCTAGAAATACAAAAACTATAGTGTACTACAATATTCACAATATTTTTTTCAAACAAAATTTCTAGGTTTTTAAAATCATATTTTAGTGCTAAATACCTTCTATGATAAAAATAATTGATATACTAATACAGTTGATACATTTACGTGAATATCATCAGTAAAAGAACATAATAATATTGTAAACTAAAATTTCAAATTGTTTAGAAAAACTTTAAAAGTAATATTTAAAGTGTGCAATTTTTTTAGAATGAAGAAATATTAATAAACTAAATTAAACTTTATATGAATAATAAGAATAAATAAAATAAAAGAGGTGAAGTAAACGAGGAGGAGAAAGTGTGAAGTTAGTTTTAGATTTCCTATAACATTAACCCAATTTATAACACAACTACCAATACATTGTTTCGACCTCTCTCTCTTTGTAGAGTTTCAACGTTTTTATTTTATAATTTATTTTCTTTTATAGTATATAAAAAAAACTAGTATGTAATAAAGAAAATAAAAATAAAATCTCTAATTAATTATCTAATTTAATTGTAATTTTTAAGGATCATTTCTCTTGGTTACTATAAAATATTGTACAATCTTATCTTAGTTGTTTTTTATGGTTATTATATAAAATTAAACGTGTTATGTTGCGTAATTTTACTATATTTGAATATTTATTAAAAATGTTATTATATATATATGTTTTGGATAAAACTTTCTTTAAAAAAAATAAATACATTGAAATAAATTAATATGAAATATGTTACTTTTTGTATCTTGATAAGATAGGAAATTAAAAAAAACTATATAAACAAAACAATATAAAATTAAACCAATCATTAATACTAAATTCAACATACACGACATTATTAATTAATTATTATTATTATTATTATTATAGAAATTTGGTGTTCATTTGTGCTATGCGTAAATTTGTATTAGTTGTTTTGTATTTTTACGAATAAATCTTACATTTTTATAATTTTTTTGTAAGTTAATGTATCTAATCATGAGTATAAATTAATTATCCAAAATTTTTTAAAATATTTCCTGCATTTCTTTTTATAGAAAGTCTTAACATTTTTTTTGTTCCATATTTAGGAGTCTTCATTTTTCTATGCATATTTTTTTCTTACAAATTGAACCTTTAATCATATAACTCTATTATGACTAAAAATTGAAGAAATTCAAAATTATAGTACAAAAGTAAAATATATCACGGTAAAAGAATAGTAGAAAAATCAATTCGAAAATTTATAAAGAATTAAACAATAATGTTATAAAATTTTAAATCTATGAATAAAATAATATATGAAGTAAAATCATTCAACCAACTACGATAACAACATTATTTTAATTGACGTAAGAACTCAGCATTATTTTATTTGTGGTCCCAAATGAAAAATATTATAAAATATGATTCAAGGACTATAGCTTTTTTTTTAAGTAGCCATGGTTATAAAATACTATAAATGAAAATTAATAAATAAAAATATTTATGATATAAAATAAAGAGAAAATAAACTTACTGATTAAACCATTAATTTCTTATTGAACATTATTATTATTTCTTATTGAACATTGTCTCTGCAGTAGAAGTAATCTAAGAATAATCAATGAATTAATTTAATTTTTGTAATTTACAATTCAATAAACAGGCAATTTATTCAAGAAAAAAAAGATTAAAACGTTACATCATTTTCAAATCAAAATCTAATATTAAGAATATTTATATAAAATTTTAAACAGAGCAAAATATTCTTGCATTATTAAATTAAATTCAACATCAAGAGAAACGACATAAACACCTACCTATCTAATTCTTAAAGCATATCCTTAAAGCATAATCTATGGCTGAAAACAACATTATGATTTTTTTTTGATAAATCAACATTAATTTATATATTTTAATCACTTTTTGTCACTTATAAATACCATTAATAATATAATTGATTGTGCTCAAGTTTCTAACCCAAAGTTCCAAATGAAATTCCACACCATTTCCTTAAAATTTTTCATTTTATGGAGTTGTATATTATATGGTAACTTTCTCGTACTTTCTAAATAATTTTTTTATAATGTTTTCATAATATGATCATGAAATTGTATATAGGTAAAGTAATAAGTCACGAAGTAACATTTTATGTTCAAAATAAATGTTCATTTCCCAT
>KE152474.1:0-18157 GCA_000411095.1 Aethionema arabicum | reverse complement strand
GTAATTTATCATGAAATGTTTAATTTTATAAATATATATATATATATATATATATATTTGCTTATTTCGACCAACAAATTGGAAGTCATTTTAAAATTCAAACAAAAAAATTTCACCATTTTAATTTGATCACATGTTTTATAAGATAATAGTAAAAGTGCAAACAAAATTGTAACTAAAACAAAAATACCATAATATATATGTAATTAAAATACCATAATCTTTGTAATTAAAACAAAATTATATTATTAGAATTAAGGTTAAGCTGAAGAACTTGGTCCTAAAAGAATTTCAACAGACGAATAAAATTTCCTTAATTTTTGTAACATGTCACGTTTATCAACTGGGCCTTCTGCAGTAACAGCTATTGTGCTAAATTCTTCACCAAAATCGATATTTGTCACTCCTAATAAAATAACAAATAATAATAACAATATTAATAATTAATTATAAATAATGTGAATATAACAACAACAACAACAACAAAAAAGTTGAAGAAAAAAAAATTACTATACAGTGTATAAATTTATAAACCAAAATTACATTACTTTTATAATTAGTGATGACAAAAAAAAAAAAACTAAACCAATCCAAAAATTTGTTTTTTGTAAATTTTATTATAGTTTGAATGGTAATAATATAACTCATACCTAATTCTTATTTAAAAATATTAAATTAGCTTAAGTTAAATTAAACTCAAAATTAACCCAAAACTAGTTAAAATCAATCAGAATCAGCTAAACTTACTTTAATTATATGAATTAGTCGGAAAATAATAAATAAATAAAAGAAAAAACATCTAAATTAATGGGAAAAAATTACTTGTAAAATTAAAATAGTAACAAAAAAAAACTATATATATTTTAAATTATTTATCTAAAAAATAGCTTATAAACGAACCGAATAAATAAATAAAACCCATAAACCGAATTAAACCAAATCGAAATAATTTTGGTTTACCTTTAATACGACCGATACTTAGAATTGTCTTTTTCATATGTTGTGCACAAGGACCTTCATACTTGAATACAGTTGTTGATTCCTGCAAACAATTAATTTTTTTAATTAAAACTTTAAATATTTTAATTAAAATTTAAACAATATTTGCTTGTTTAATTAAGATAAATTATTACAAACCATATTGTTTGATATAATTTAAAACTTTGCAAAATAGTAAAAGGTTTTTTTTTGTTATTATTGTCTAGAAAACTTAAACATTTTATAGAGTTATGTAATAAACGGTAATTAAGGAAAATATCGTAATTACATAATCTTATATAAAATGGTAAATTTTATTTCTCGAAATTAAAGAGTAACTTAAACAACTATAGAAACAAAATCGGTTTAAATATACATTCCCTAAATCTCAAGATTTTTCAATATAGTATATTTTCATATTTGGATAAAAAAATTTCACTTTTTATTACGTGTTTTATAAGAGAATAACATTAATTCAAAACCTAACCATATTTTAATTATATACTAATTTTAAAATAGGTTTGGTCGCTAAAAACTTAATTAATTTCAATTTTAGAATAGTTCTTCAATCACTTTATTTCATAATTACATTGCTATTTTTGTTAATTCCATTTTCTTTTACCGTCATATTCTAATATCCAAATTTAAACAAAAACTTCCAAAAAAAATTCTTATGAATACTTTAAAATGCTATGAATTCATGATAAAAAAATGCTATGAATTAATTTCAAATTTATAATATTCTTCGATCACTTTTTTTTAACATCATTTTACAAGTCCGGCCCAATAGGCAATAGTTGCTCAACTGCAACAGCTGGGGTTTGAACCCCGGATACCATGATGAGAGAAACGTGAGACTTACCACTAGCCCACGATGTCATCGGCTTCTTCGATCACTTAATAACATTGTTTTTTTTTTCTTTTTGTTAAATCCACTTTCTTTTACCTTCATACCCTAATATCCAAATCTAAACCAAAATTTCCAAATAATTTCTTATAAATATTTTAAAATGATTTGACAAAAAAAATTTAATTCAAAATGTAATAAATACTATAGCTTTTTCTTATATATATACCATAAGTCATGTTACTTCACCATATACAAATCAAATTAATGTTCAAACTTATAAATATTATATAATAAATAAATAAATAAAGATGTATGCTATTGTTTTTTTTATAAATCTTTTCAATAAAATGACAGTGAATATATAAAGTCTCAAAACTCAACGTGGAAGTAACTACAAAATACCTTTTTAATAACTGATTTCACTTATATAAAACCCTAAAATCACAAGACTTTAACCATATCCCAAATCTTCAAAGATTACTGTAAATTTCACCATTTTTCGCCATTTTTTCGCCATTTTTCGCAGGGAAAAAAACCTCGAAATCTCACTTGCATTGTTTCGGCCTAAAATTCTCATTAGATAACAATAAAGTCATCAAATTTTCCAATCTTCTAGCACCTAAACCAGGTCTAATAACTTCAGGATCACCAATAACATCACAAGGATCACTTTCATTTCCATGGCTACTACCACCAATACACCAACCACCAGGTGTAGCCATACCGGGACCTCGGTTAAGCAAATCAGCATCGATTTTATCGAGAACTGGATCTTCTCTTTTGAATTTTCGCGCAAATGGAGCGTTACTTGTAACCATTTTGGTCATATCAGAGAGTGTAAGATGATGTGGATGTTGCTTTGGAGGATTATCCCATGAAATGAAGTGTAGATCACTGTTTACTGTTGTGTTCTTGAATTCTTTGGCGTTGCAGAGAACTGTGTGGAAATAACCTTCTGGTGAAGAAAGGAAGTTTGAGTAGTACATAAGAACGGTTCGAGGTAAATTATCCCAACCCCAGATGCAATAATCGATAAATGGTCGCGATAGAGCCATCCAAGCAGAGCCTGAGAAATCATATGTTGGATAGGTAAAAGAGAAGATATGAGAATCAAAAATCAAAAACACCCAGAAAGTTCTTCAAGATCATTTGAGTTTAGTTAGAGATTTGGTCCTAGGAATCTAAGCATGCTTGATTTCAGTGTTGTTTTCGATTCAATTGATGAGAAATTGAGCAAATCTTAGGTGATTTAAACTAAAAATTGAAGCAATTTGGTTAGAAGATTTATGTACATGTAAGTTTAACTATATATTGTATGAATAAATTTAAATAATACATAATTTTAAGAGGTTTTAGAACTAATTAAGTAATTAGAAGGAAAAAACACTTTAAGAAGTTTAGAATTTTACCAATTCAATCAACTTTTACCACTTAGAATCACATTATGGACTAATCAGTACGACAAAATCGTGTGTTTTTCTACGGCTAACACAAAATTGGTGCCTAGACAGAAGCAGGATTAATAAGAATCTAGGCGCGATTTTAAGAACATTGGTCTCCTAGCAATCTAAGCATCTTGAATTCAGTGTTGTTTCAATTCAGCTAATGAGAAATTAAGTTGATTTAAACTAAAAATTGATGCAACATAAAGATAGAACAAATCAAGAATGCAGAATTTGGTTAGAAGATTTGTGTACCTGTAAAGAGTTTGAATGCTGTGGGGATGCTACGTCGTTGTGTAACCCAGAAAACATCAGATTTCTTGTTTAAATAAAGTCCAGGATCTATAATTACAGGCTTTGCTCTTTGTGATCTGCAACAAACAAAAGAAATCAAACTCCAACATCTGAATTTACCAAAACAAAAACTTTCCAAGTTTAATTGAGACCACTTACGCTTTCCATCCAATGTTACTTGTATGATCAATGAAGTTCAAGTCTCGCGGCAAATGCGAAAAGATATGCAACAAATCTGATATAAACATTTAAAAAGAGTCAATTTTGGAAGTAATCATTAACAAAGTCTCAAGATTTCAGAGCAATTATGGAGAATTTTACCATCTTGAGTCACTAGAGGATAATCTGAAGCACTTAGATTGATAAACCAATCCCAATCAGCTCCTTCTTTAAGCAAAATCGCTGCTGCGTGTAATGTATTAGCCACCATTGTTGGTCCACGATATGTAACGAGATTAGCTTTCTCAATCATATGAACATTCTTGAACCTTATAAACAAAGGTGAGTTTTTGATGTAGCTTTGAAGATCATCTCTCTCTTCCGGTGAAGATTCCCGGTCTAGATGAACCACGTACCGGTTCAATGGATGATACAGAGCCAAAAGTGTTCGCCGGAGAGATTTTCCATCGCCGGCAGAGCCTGAAATTAAGTAAGCAAAACGAGGAGGAGCAGGAAGAGAAGATACAAATTGAGGTTTGATCTTCGATTCAACGAAGATTGATGAACCAGATCCAGATAACAAAACCGGTCTAGCAAATGGGAGAAATCGAGCACCAGAAGGTGAAGTTAGGGTTACAAGAAACAGAAGAAAAACAGCGAAAATTGAACCAATTACAAGAGGAAAGAAGATCCATTTCCTATCAGAAGCATGATGTTGATGCCTCACATTAGAGTAGTAACTTCTCAATCGCTTCATCTGAATCTACAAACAAAAAATCGAAAAAAAAAACCCTAATATGAGATTAAGGTCGGTCAAATCAAAGTTGACACATTTTTCGAATTTCCTTGAACAAGTTTCTCTAATTTGAAGAGAAACGGAAACCCATTTGGAGAAAACTGAAACTTGTTTGATAAAGTTTCGAATTTTTCAACAAGAGAATTGAAATCTTTCCATTGTAGGAGTTTTGAGCTAATAAGGGTAACGTTTACTGAGAAACTCGAAACCCTTAAACAGTAAATGTAACTGGTCAATCACGTTAAAAGATCAGATCTTGGAAAAAAAAAAATCTGGAATCTTTAAGTGATGGGCCAGTTCAAGCAAGCCCATACCTTCCGGACATATCAGAGTATCTCTGTTTGGTCACAAAAGGATATGTAACAAAATAGGAACATAACCTGTTGGTCTGTTTTAAGCAATCAGAGATTCAGACACTGTTTTTTCAACCAGAGAATGGCTTAAGAATCCCTTGTTCTCTCATTCTGTTCATGATTCTTGAAGCATCGTTTAGTTTCTCTGCTCTTTCGTAAAGAGCTGCAACAACTAAATGCAATTCCTTGCTGTTGACATTAGGATCTGAGTTTAATCTCTCGAACAATGTTTCCACCATGTCAAAGTCTTTCTTTGCAGAGTATAGACTTAACATCTGAAAATGAACTTCATCAGGATAAACACATCCTTCTTCTTGCATTTCTGTGTAAACCATGTCTGCTTTTTCAAATTCTCGTTGTTTACCATATGCATTCAAGACTATAGCTATTGCATTTGAATCCGGAAAATACCCAGCACTTCTCATTTTCTCGAAAACTTCGATGACATTTACGTATCTTTGGTTTCTTGAGTAGAGATTGATCATATAACCAAAGACTGATATATCTTTTACCTCACCAGAATCAAAAGCTTGACGGAAAACCCATGTTGCCTCTTCGATTCTACCGGCTTTAGCTAGAATTGTGATTGCAGTTTCCCTAGGGATATTATCCGGCCGCTTTAATTCGTGTAGCAGACGCTTAGCGTGACCCATTAGACCAACTCTTTCGTAAGCAACAATCATTGTTTGATATAGAACTTGATCAATCTCTACACCTGCGGTTCTTAGCTTCTGGAACAGCATTGCAGCGCGGTCCAATTTCCCGGCTTTTCCCCATATAGATATAATAGTTGAGTAGGTGATGGCGTTAGGTTCAATTCCTCGGCTCTGCATTTCTTGAACAAGATTTGTGGCCTTTTCATGTTCAAGAGTTTTGCCATAGATCTTAATCATTGTGTTGTAAGTGACCACGTTCTGTTCAATGTCTTTCCTCTGCATTAACCTGAAAAGATGAATGGCTTCACCAAAAAGCTCAGCTTCGCCATAAACACGAAGAATAGTGTTGTAGCTAACTACATTTGGTTCAATATCCATTTTTCTCAGACTCCAAAACAGCCTATCAGCCTCCTTCACCATGTCTAGCTGACCATAAACATCAATCATTATGTTGCAGGTCGTGAGATCCAGCGGGCAATTCACCTCTCTCATTTCCGAGAAAACGGACAAAGCTTCTAGAAACTTTTGATTCTCAGCATAAACACTCAAAAGAGTGGAGTAACTAACAGTGTTAGGTTTAACACCTGCTTCCATCATCTCCTTGATGAGCAAACGTGCCTCTCTAAACAACTTAGCTTTACCATACACATTGATCATGGAATTATACGCTACAAGATCAGGAGTAATACCAGATTTCTTTAACCTAGAGAAGATAGAAATAGCCTTTGAAAAATCACAGAGCTTCCTAGAAAGTTCAATCAGGTTACTATACAAAACAAGGTCACCTGAAACACGATCTTGTTCCATCTTTTGAAGCCAAGAAAGAGCTGAATCAAACATACCTTCCTTACCAAACGAAGTAATTAAAGTGGAATAAGTAAACCTATCAGGCGCAAGAGCTCTCTCACGCATTTCGTCGAACAATCCGCGTGCAATATCAAATTTCTTAGCTCTTAAAACATTTCTGAGCACAACATTGTAAGCGAATACTGAAGGAGTGTAATTAGCTTCTTCATGAATCCAATCAAGTAAAGCTAGTGATCTCTGCCAATCATTCTCACGAGATAGAAGTGAAACCATAAACCGTATAGATAATTGTCTGCCTTTGTAAATAGAAAGTAGAGTAAACAGTTGTTCTTCATTCTGTGTTTGTTGAATTGAAGCTAGAAGCTCGTCCATATCGACACTGTGATCGAGAAAAACAGACCTCTGGTATCTCCGATGCTTCCTCAACGCAGCTGTTGAATTCTCCGGTTGTTTTCTCCATGTCTTTTTCGTTTGTGATGATGATGATGATGACGATGAAGCTGATGATGATGAGCATGTGATGAGGTGATTGGGATTACGTTGTAGTGATTTAGAAACAGAGAAGAAGGGTATGGAGATGTAAATATGAGGTCTGGTTAGGGGTAAAAATGGAATCTGAAGAGAAGAAGAAGAAGAGACAACGTCTACGTACATTTTCCAAAATGATATTTAATTTCTTAAGAATAAAAGCTAAGCAATATAATCTAAGCTCGGTGGCTCTATACGACACCGTTTGCTGGGTGTATAGCCTATACGACGTCGTATTGTAAAGCTGAGTCGTCTTACCACCAAAGAAACGACGTCGTACCGGGAGTAGTGCTCTTACCGCCAATAGTACATGTAACTAAGAGAATACGACGTCGTACAAACGCCTAAATGCATACGGCGCCGTTTAGCTTGTTGCATCTAAACCCTACGGCGTCGTATGGAGTAGCTTACGAGCATACGATGTCGTTTAGCTTAGTAGTTTCACATCTAAATAATACGGCGTCGCATCACTAATTACATACGACGACGTATCTTCAAGTATATACGACACCGTTTAGCTTAGTAATTTCACATCCAAAAGCATACGAAGCCGTATCGTTATGTACATACGACGCCGTATTTAAGAGCATAGTAATTTCACATCTAAAAGCATACGACATCGTTTAGCTTAGAAATTTCACATCTACAGCCATACGACGCGTATCGAGTAGCTCAGTAATTTTTCTTCTGAAAACATACGATGTCGTATTACTAGACGTTTGTTTCTTTACCTTTACATAACCAAAAGAAAACACGAAACCAAGAAGTTCACTACATGACTGATTCTCCAATACCGTTTAGAACCTGAAGGCAATAACTGAGACACATCAGGCTGCTTAGAAGGAGCCAAAAACGGCACCGTTTCAACTGAACATCTGAAGTTACAGCGACCGGGACGAACAATCCTGTAAAGACCAGTAGTTGTTAACAAGTAAACATCTTTGTTGTTGTCTTCTCCAAAAGAGAAAACAAAACCAAGTGAAATCTCTGTTTCAGATAAGCAAGAATCTACAGCACAATGTAATGGAATCTGAGAAGTTGTAAAGTTTCCACTTTTTATTGGTTTCTCAATTCCTCCCCATATAACTCCTGCATATAAATCTGCAAATAGGTACCTAAAAACAACCAAGAACAATCTCAATAATTGATTTCTTGATTTACATTATTGATTTGAAAAGAGAATAAGAAAATGGTATTTTAGACTTTGAACTATTCTTGTTTGGTGAAAACAACCCTCAACTTTCAAATTGGTTTTTTATACCCTGGATTTTGATAACCGAGTTTTTTTTTAAAACTAAGTTTTAATAACCAAGTTTTTTACACATAAATCTCAAATTTAAACTTAAAATTATATTATAATTATATTTTTGGCTTAAATTTTGAGATTATAGTTTAATTTTGTGTTAAAAGTTTAATTTTGATTAAAAAATTCGGTACGATTTAAAAAACCAAGTTATCAAAGTTCAGGATGTAAAAAACCATTTTGAAAGTTGAAGATTTTTTTTCACGAATCGAAAATTCGGTTTAATTTTGGTTAAAAAATTCGGTAGGATTTAAAAAACCAAGTTATCAAAGTTCAGGATGTAAAAAACCATTTTGAAAGTTGAAGATTTTTTTTCACGAAACGAAAATTCGGTTTAATTTTGGTTAAAAAATTCGGTAGGATTTAAAAAACCNGATTTAAAAAACCAAGTTATCAAAGTTCAGGATGTAAAAAACCATTTTGAAAGTTGAAGATTTTTTTTCACGAAACGAAAATTCGGTTTAATTTTGGTTAAAAAATTCGGTAGGATTTAAAAAACCAAGTTATCAAAGTTCAGGATGTAAAAAACCATTTTGAAAGTTGAAGATTTTTTTTCACGAAACGAAAATTCGGTTTAATTTTGGTTAAAAAATTCGGTAGGATTTAAAAAACCAAGTTATCAAAGTTCAGGATGTAAAAAACCATTTTGAAAGGTGAAGATTTTTTTCACAAAACAAAAATAGTTGGGAGTATAAAATACCAGTTTTGGGAAGAGAATTTACGTTCCGTATAGACATGGATCGGTTAAAGAACGGTAAAAGTATCCACCGGTTATAGAAGCTGATCCTTCATTCTTGTTAATATCTGAATGATTGTAACTCATTACTGGGAAGATTGGATTTGCTATTTTCGCTGAAGAATTAACCGAAAAGGGTAAAAATCCTTCGTAGTTACGCCAGCCATAGTTTCCTCCTTTGGTGATCATATTCACTTCTTCAAACTTATCCTGCAAACTTAACTTTATAGATCAAGAAACCGAAAAAAAAAGAGAGAGTTATGTAAAATGTTTAACAATACCTCACCAACGTCTGCACATAGGAAATAAGAAGGTCTTTTTGAATCAAAACTGCATCTCCATGGATTTCTAACTCCCATTGCATAGATTTCAGGAAGTAAACTCTTATCTTTAGAAAATGGATTCTCTTTTGGTATTGAATAGTTTCCCCAGAGCTGAAACTCGCTGATTGATTTCGGATCTGACAAAGAAAAGGATGAGAAACATTAACCGAAATCGTGCAGTGTTTCGAAGATATTTACCTGGAACATTGTTGACATCAAATCTCATGATTTTCCCTAGTAATGATTTCTTGTTCTGTGCAAAGTTATATGGATCTCCTTTGCTTCCTCCATCTCCCATCATGAAATACAAGTATGAATCTTTGGGTCCGAATAAGATTTGCCCGCCGTGATGTGAAGTAAATGGAAGACCCATTGTAAAAATTCTTCTTACTTCCACTGGTTTGACATAAGTTCCTGAAACATATCAACAATGTCTCAAAAACAGCTAAGAAAAAGAAAGGAGAGGTTTTGTGTTTAGGTTACTACAACCATTGATGGCGAAGAATTCTGATATAACACTGTGGTATTGGCACGGGTTTGCTCCATTATCAGAAGCAGGTAGCTTTGAAGGATCACAGTTAATGTCTGAGTTGCAGGCACATTTTCCTGAACATTCAGGCCATTTAGCTTTATCGCAGTTGAATGAAACGAAGAATCTACCGTTTTCCATGAATTTAGGGTGAAAAGCTATTCCCAATAGACCAAGCTCAGCTTCAAAGTGCACTTCATTAGTTAGATCAAGAAACAGATTAGTTTCATCTATTGTCATGAGTTCTTTAGATCCTTCAGCTGGAATTGTGACCAAGTAGATTTTGCCGGGTTGATCAGAGAGAAAGACGCGGTTAGAACCGTCTGGATGAGGTGCCATGTTAAGATAAGACCCGTTTACAAGCTTCTCGAGACATATTCCTGAAGGAGATGGGTAGGTTTCTTTTGAGTCGTTAAATGAAGCTGCCTGACCATTGAAACACACAGATGATTCATCTGAACCTCCACCAAAATCCTTGCAGAAGGCATTGCTTGAGTTCCATATATCAGAAATGAAACTATTGTTGCCTTCATCTCCAGGTTGAGATGCGAATGGAGTGTTGGCTAATGAGAGATTCTTGCATTCATTCCAAAATCTGGAGCAGAAATCAATGGTGGTCTGGGAATTGCAGAGCACAGGAACTTGTCTAGGTCTTGATTCAACCCGGAAAAGTTCTGCTGCAAAAGGATCACACTTCTGCGACCAGAATCATCATTAGTCGCATAACATTCTAGTAATCTATCTAAACACAAAATGTTTCACCATCAGAGGCTAAAGCAGATGAACATTTTACCGAGCAAAGTACTGATTTGAGAAGCGGAGAACAGCTCTCAGATGCATTGACTGCTTTGAACTGTCTTTGTAACTTCAAGTCTTCCCGAGAGTTACAGCAAACACTTCCATTGAATTGACAAAAAGCAAGTGGTTGTTTTGTATTAAAAGGGGCAGCTGACAAAACAATTACAAAATTCAGAAAAAAAGATGAGCAAAGCACACAAAACTATCAATCTATTTCCAAAAGAAACTAAAGAGTACCTACTCAAATCAAGACATAACGGATGTGACCAAGTTTTGCCAGCAAGAAACAACATAAGACAAGGAAAAAACAGAGCTACTGAACATGGAACCCCCATTTTTCTGCAAAAACTAAGCATTACGAGTCTTTTGCAATGTCCTCATCTTACCAAGAAACCTAAGAGAAGGGCATTGTTCCAGACAAGAACTGGTAATATCTATTAAATAAATGGGGATTTTCAACTGAAACCAGCAGACAACTAGCAAAATTTTATTAAATCTAAGATACAATAGGTTTAAAATAATAAAATAATATAGAATGAATTATTGGCGTCTGACCTTACAAAAATGCATTAGTAGTAACATTGATTTCAGAGCTTTGTCTTTATCCATAACTTCAAACCAATAAAAGATTATCATCATCTTTTCTTAAGTATCTTGCAATTATTTTATCCCCAAGAACGTGAGTAATTATATATATTTAAAGCATAAGAAGATCCAAGAACTAAAAACATTGCTATTCAGTAATTTTAAATGACAAAAACGGTCTTTTTTTGCCCACCTAAACCAACACATGCATTTAGTATCCCTACAAGTATGTAACAATTGACTTTGTAGAAGAAGTAAACGTGTACCAGCTCAAGATCTGCAGTGGCAAGTTCTTCATTTTGATGTTCCATTGAGACAATATACATCGACTGTCAATTTTCTAAGGCCCTCCACTTTCCTGTACACGCAATAAGAGAAGCTAACAAAAAACTGTTCTGCAAGTGTAAGCACATATTTTTCCAATCTCCTCAATACAAAAAATCAACTCATCTCCTACTTGGGTTCCTGTAGCTGGAAAAACCTAAACTTTTCATGGATTAAGCTAAAAGAATACAGCTTCCAATTCACCAAATCATAGACAATTAATCTACAAGCAAAACCCCATGCGCTTGTTGTCCTCCAAAGTCCAAAGCTGTGGTCCAACTCCAGTAGGAACCGATATCCTCTGATCTTCTCTAACAAAGCATGAGAAACGCACAGAGATCTATGAATTTATAACTTCTTATATTTGAATCAAAGACATTGATGTTTATTTAAGATGTAAAACGTATAAAATCATATTTTATATAGATACGGTTGCACAAAACGGGAGACAGAGTTATAGTTAGCCAAGAGTCTGGTAATGTTGTAATGGGTTCTTAGACAGAGATGGTACGCTTGTCTGATGTAACTCTTTCGATCATTTGACTACCAGCACGGCTTTTGATTCCTCCAACTGTACCCGAGGATGTCCGAGGAACATTACGCTGGATGATTCTAATAGGAATCCCACCTAAGTCGAAGTCTTCCTTCAATGATCTGGTCAAGAACCTGATGTCGCTTTCCAACAACAGTGTTTTACCGCTCACAAATGCCACAAAAGTTGGCGGTCTAGCTTTCACCTGAGTAAAAAACTTGATCTTTGGCTGTGAGGCTGAGTCTTTCCACGAGTGCCGGCTCATAACCTGATTCAACACAGAGAATAATGATTACACAAGTAATACGATCACGGTTCATATATCCTCTAGTCGATTCACTGTGGTAGCTGTCGCTTCTCTCGTTATACAAAGACGTAAGACAGGAGTTTGTACAGACCTTACGCAACCAACGATTCAGACGACCTGTAGAAAGCCTTGAACACCATCTCTTATATGTCTCAGTGACTTGGTTCATTACATCTATGCATCCTCTTCCCTCTATCGCAGATATAAACACAACAGGTATTCCCGTTATCTGCAGGTAAAATATAATGTTTCTCATGCTAAAATACATCAACCAAAACCCAAAGAATGATATTTCTAAGAGATTACACTGACATATTAAGCTACCTGAGGAATAACCGTCTGAATTTCAATGGGAACAGCTTCTTTGATCTTCTCATACATTTCAGCGTTCTGTCTCCCTCTTAGACGGTCCATCTTGTTAACAATAACGACTAGACCACGCCCTTCTTCTACAGCACGTCTAGCTATAACTACTTCAGAATGCGTCATACTACATTTAGCTTTTACAATCTGTGGATTGAAAATGCAAACATACAGTAAGAGTTCTTGGTGATTTCTCACAGTTCTGCAAATAATAGGAACGTGTGTCTGAACATGATAACCTCTTCAGCATCAAGAACCAAAGCAATGATATGAGCCCGCATCAGATTCTTTCTTGATTGCATGATACTCAAGGATGCGGGTCCTTTGTTTCGCTCTGTTCTCTCTAACCATCCAGCAGTATCAACCTTATCAAATTACCAGAATAAATATCAAAAAAAAAAAAGAGAATGAGATTGTTCCCAAGAAGTTGGATTGTTCTACAAAAACTTTTAAAGATCAGAGTTCTAAACATACCAGATAAACAGTCCTATCCTGAAACTCGAACTGAACTCTCACAGCATCTCTAGTAAGACCAGCTTCTGGACCGACCAACACACGCTCTTCTTGCAACAATGCATTAAGCAAAGTTGACTTCCCCACATTAGGCTTACCTACAATAGCCAACTGCAATGGCAACTTGGATTCATCGATTTCATCAGAGAGATTCTCATCGCTTGGAGCATCATCTTGAATGCATCTATCTAATATAAGACTGTGAGGTTCAGTAAAGAGAAGATACAAGAAAGCAACTTCTATTAGGATTTTCTGGATACGAGTTTGATTGAATCACTCATCAGCAAAAGAAAGTTCTTTTACCGTTTAACATGTTCACCATGTAATCTTCTAGTAGAGGATGAAGTACTTCATAAAGTGCTGTCATACCAAGTCCAGTCTCAGCTGATATAGCTATAGGCTCGCCAAATCCAAGAGCAAGCGCCTCTGAACCAACTTCAGCGAGGGAAGAGCCAAGTGATTCAGATTTATTCATAACTACTATAGGCTTAAGATGTGGAGCATGTCGTCGTAGCCATTTCCCAACCTCCAAATCCAATGGATGCAACCCCGCCCTATAAAACAAAAATATAACATTGAACTCCAAAAACACTAAAAAATTTATTGCACTTAGAATCAATCTCACCTCACATCGATAATAAGAACTGCAAATTGAGTCCTCGCGAGCACATTAGCTGTCATGGCTGTGGTCCTACCTAGAATAGTACCTGAAGAAACCTCTGTTTCTATACCAGCAGAATCCAATACATTGAACCGCAAATCACCTAGTTTCGCTATCCCTTCTCGTATATCTCTTGTAACATGATCATCTGGAGTGTTGTAAACAAGAGCTTCCTTTCTCCGAATCAAACTAAAAAACAACACGATTTACTAAAATTCATCAATATACTGATTGAAACACGAGTTAGGATTCAAGTAAAGAAACTAACCGATTATATAATGCAGATTTTCCAACATTTGGCCTGCCAATGATCATAACGGTGGGCAGTAGCTTCGCTTCAATTTTAGTGAAATCAATTGGTTTCTTGTAAACAACTTTTGGCTTCTTATCCACAACATCAAAACTCTCAGAAGAAACATCTGAGTTTTGTTTTGAATCCAGTAGTCCATCTAAGGAAACTGAGCAAAATTTATTCGATTCTAGGATCGAATTACCAGTAAACCTAGAAATTCCATGTCTATAACCAGTCATAGAACTTAAAGAGAAACCTGAGGGAAAAACTAGTCAAAATTAAGAAACGAAATCGTCGAATTCGTATAATCATAATGTGAAAAAAAAAACCAAATTTTGTACCTAAAGATGAATGTATGCAGCGATTAGGAACAAGGTTCTCTCCATTGAAATGAAATTTCCTTGAAGAAGTACACCTAAAGTGAAACCCAATAACCAATTGCTTCTTCTGAGCTGAGAGAGCTCGAAATAGTGACTGAGACATCAGAAACAACAGATTCTACTTATAAGAAGCTTTGCATTTGGTGCATTTCTTCTCGAGAGGAATCAATCCATTGATTGAGAGATAGAAATCCAAATAAACACAACAAAGATTAACTGAAGCTAAACCCTAAACCTTGCTCACCGGTGATTCTTCGCAGTACGGTAATGCCGTGACATAAGATACGTCACCGTTTTGGTGAAGGGCTTTAATTAAAGCTCATTGTATAAAAAGCCCATAGAAGCCTTTTTCATTGACTTTTATTATTATTTTTCATATTAAATAATGTTTTAACTGAGGATCATGAGACAGACTTTTAATATTTTTATATGCGGATGAAATTTTGAATTATAAGAATTAATTTTTAAATTTTAAATTCTGATATTCGGATTTTATTTAATTTTTAATTTAAATAACTGAACTTTTTAAATCGAAAAATTGATTAAACCAACTTAAAGTTTTTTTTTTTTTTAACTCATTTCCCATTTAATTATAACGCATTTAGTGAGTCTTGCGATACATAGTAATTGAAATACACGGGTAGGTGAGGAGATACAATGGCAGATAGATAATTGAATTGTCTTGCTTGCCGAGCCATCTGATCTGCAACGCGGTTTGCCGATCTCGGCGTGTGCCGTAGTGTGAATCCTCCATTCTCTCCTTGCAGCTAAATTGTAGTTTTGTATTTAGTTTTGTATGTAGTGTTTAATTTTGTATTTAGAATTTCTTTGATTTAGGTTTAAAAAAACTCGCTTATTAAAATTTAAAACTTTAAAGATAGTTTTGATAATTTAAAGTCTTTTCTACCAAAACTAATTTAAAATATTATAATTCCATATTTAACAAAAAAATCCCCATANATATATATATATATATATATATATAAATATGTATTCTTACTTGTGTGAATTGAAGAAGAAACCATCATTTCTACTAAAAAAAATAGAGAATATTATAAAACTTATTGGCTATAGGTAAACTGATAATTAAAGACTTGAAATATTATAAGACCTATTCGGAATTGGTAAATTGATATTTAAATACTTCAAATTTTTTAAAAATTCTAAAGTCAATTATAAATCAATTCACAAAAATAATATTGTGTGTGAATATATAAATACCAACGAGGGCAATTGACCAATAGCCCAGCTTACAAAAAACAGTACGATGTTTGGAAAATAAAACAGCAAGATGTGCACATCTTAAAACAAAAGATAGCATACTGTGTGTCCTTAGCGTCGTTCTTAAGTAACAACACTGATTCTTTTCTTTCTTTCCCACAGAGAAATAGAAAGAGAGAGAGAGAGAGAGAAAGAGAGGAGAGAGAGAAAAATGGGGAATCTTCTAGCTGTTTTTGCAGGCAATGCTACTCCGGATTCAGAGACTGAATCCGGTGCGAGTTCGGTCACGAAGTTTAGCTCTGAAGCACGGTGGCAGCTTCATTTCAATTCGATGAAAGAGACATCGCAACTGGTAAATTATCGATTTCATTTGATTAGTGTGTAATCTAGGGTTTATATATTAGGGAATTAACTGATTTGAGATTTTCTATTTGATTTTGGATGAAAGATGGTGATTGATTTCTCAGCTACGTGGTGTGGACCCTGCAGAATGATTGA
The DNA here is from genome assembly GCA_000411095.1 of Aethionema arabicum. NCBI lineage: Eukaryota > Viridiplantae > Streptophyta > Magnoliopsida > Brassicales > Brassicaceae > Aethionema > Aethionema arabicum. Next base: position 1,929 of record KE152474.1, on the reverse strand, counting down.
GCCTGTGTTTGAGGGATTATCTCAGAAATTCACTGATGTTTCGTTCGTCAAATTGGATGTCGATGAACTTCCTGTACGTATCTCATAATGATTCTCAATCTTTCGTTTCTGCTGTGATCTACTCGACTGAATAATGGAATAATCAAATTGAATTGAATAATTTGGGCGGAATAATTTGAAACCCTAAAACAAACTAGTTTTAGTAAATTAACGACTTTTCATTTGTTTTGGGACCATGGCCAAAAAATAACCCCTAGGTTTAGAATTTTGGCAAAAACATTCCCGAAAATAAATTTTGTGAAAAAAACTCTAGACTTTGTTTTCGGGTGAAAAATCTCTTTGTCAATTGACATTCGTTAGTTTTTTTGAATCTTATGAAACTCACTACATTCTAGGGTTTTTTTGGCCAATTTTCAAATTCCAGGGTTTTTTTTTGGCTGTAAAACAAAATTGATGGTTCTTTTTGCAAAATTCATTCTCCGAGATTTTTTTCACTAAATTTTAAACTCTATGATTTTCGCCATTATCCTTTTGTTTTTCACTTATACTTTTAAAGATAAAACATATCATATGCAGCAGAATTACGTTTTCAAAACTTCAAATTGTGAAAACTTTATGGTTGTTTGTTATATGAATAATAAGAAAAGAACAGCAAAGTCACGTTTTTAAACTATGGAAACATAAATTATGATGATGATGATGATGATGATGATTTTGCATTATGTGTTGATTAAAGCACCAAAAGTTGAAATGAGTTTTAGCCACATTTCTTGGTTAATGTAATGAGAAAAATATGATGAATGTTTTGTTTACAGGGTATAGCTAAAGAGTTCAAGGTGACTGGAATGCCGACCTTTGTATTGATGAAAAATGGTAAAGAAATTGACAGGATTATTGGAGCCAAGAGAGATGAACTTGAGAGGAAGGTTAGCCAATGCAGGACCGGTTAAGTACCGGTTAAAGCTTGATTCTTAACGTGAAGCATAAAACATCTCTCACCAATTTGTAAAGCCAGAAATAAATGGTATGTTGTGTGATTTGCTTCATTGCCTTGTGTACTATATATGATGTGTGTTGATTTTACTATTGTTTCAAAAACTATATGATCTTTGTTGGTGTCCTCATGACCATGTCTTGCTATGTAGTGGATGCTTGGTTTATGATATGAATGCTTTGTTTAAACGTTTAGACTGTGCCTTAGTATGTCTAATGATACAAAAGTGGATGATTTATTCAGGTTTTGCTTGAGGTCTTGCCTCTATATAGTCTTTATTGATCTTTGTTTACCTGAGTTTTTGTTAGCAATTTAACCCTCTTGCACATAATTGTTGAACCAGTGATGTTCTACATTAGGTACATAGATGTGTGTGTATATATATATATAGGGTTGGGAAAAAACCCAAACCGAACAAACCCGAACCAAACCGAAAATTTCAGTTTGGTTTGGTTTGGGTTTTGATAAAAACCCGAATGGGTTTGATTTTTTAAATTGTTTAGGTTTGGTTTGGTTTGGTTTTAAATTGAACCCGGATAAAAACCCGAAAACCGATTATTTTAATATTATTTTATCAAAAGTACTTATAAAATAAATATAGTATATATTTTATATGTTTTAAAGATTTAAATTTAGGTATTTAAAGCAAAATATTTGAATTTTTTGAATTTGAATCTTTTGGATATTTAATTTTTAGATGATTTTTAATTAAATAATTGTTTTACCATTTTAAAATTAAAAACTACTTTGTTTGTCTAATAATTAAACTCGAAAAAACCGAACGGATAACCCGAACCAAAGTGAACCGAATTACTCTAAAACAAACCAAACCAAACCGAAGTTAGTTTGTTTCGATTTGGTTTCAGTTTTTGAAAACCGAATAAACTGAACCGAATAAAACCGAACCGAACAAACCCGAACAAACCGAACGCCCA
>KE152473.1:9181-19302 GCA_000411095.1 Aethionema arabicum | reverse complement strand
TAAAATGTTACTACCGATACACTTCTTCAAATTCTTTCTCTTCACAGATCCATTGGTCTTGAGCTGGACTTTCCGAAAAGTGGTTATGGGCCACGTAGTTCATTACGGTTTGAAAGTTATGGTCCTTTGAAGTTGGACATCCGAAAATGACTACTTCTCTTGATTTTCTTCCCTGAGTCTTCCATCTGTAGAGACGCCCAAACGTCTCTACCAAAACACTTGATAATTTCTTCTTCTTGTGCTATTTTGTTCCGTTTAACCCGTGTTAAGTGTTGCTTCCACAGATGCTCGTTTTCTTGTCTATTTCCTCAGTTTTGGGGCTTGTTTTCCTTCTTGATTGTCTCTCTCCTTCTTTGTGTAATTTCTACCTAAATACCTGCAAAATCAAGGTAAATTTAATGAAAGTATAGGTGTATTGAGTCATAAAATCGTCACAAAATCGCACCGATCACTTAGTTACCTAGGCTACCTTTTGTAATTAATTGTTTTAAATCAAATTTACTATTTTTCGTTGTGACCTACCTGCTAAAACCCTCAATTTTCGTGACAGTACCGCAATTACTTAGCCAAAGATGCACTAAAATCTCATTGGCTACTTGGTTAACAGAAGAGTGGTTCGACTCCTTATTTTCGATACTACGATTACACCAAATCGTCGGTTGAAGAGATAAAGAAGGGATTTTATCTTGACAACCGGGCCTAAAAACCCCTATGTTCGTATGTTTTTAACATATTATTCTTGTTTGCTAGATAAGTTTATATCTTAACGAGAGTTATGTACCTGTGGCTTATCTAGGATAGAAATTGCGATATGATACGCTAGTGGGCCAATCTACTTGTATGTTTGAGTAAGAGCTGTTAATACCAATTTTCTGAAGAATTGTCGTACCGTGATTACAAGCATAGTCTAACGCCTTTTATTTATTTAAATGTTTTTGCTTGCATTTGAATAGTGGCAATTCGATCATTGCTTCTAATTGTCTTCGATTTAATCGATTCTTAAATACTTACTGCATAAAAACTGAGTTTCGTAGATTCGATCCTTAACTCCATTACAAGACTTTGTTGATAGGTAGTCGAGATTTTATCTTCACCGATGTCTCCATTCTTTAGCCTTTGCATCAAGTAACTTAAAACCCCATATTTTCCAAAAAACCATCCATAACTCAAATCTAGATTCTAACACATACGTAAAGAAGGAAACAACACACATATTTAAAAATCAAACACAAACGTGAAATCGAGAAGAAGGAAAACAAGAAAAAGAAAAAAAAACGTAAGTTTAAATGAATTATGAATTTACTTACAGATTTAAGTATCTTTAATTCGATGGATCCGATTTAATTCGGGTGAATGGATTATACTCAAATTTGAGTTGTGATTTTTTTATTTTACTTGGATCATTTTGGTCATTTACTTATTTTTTTAAAAATAAATATATAAAAAAGTTATTTTTCGAAAGCGGATTTCTTTGGATTTGAAGTAAAAAAAAAACTATTTGAGACCATTCATCCTTCAATTTCGGCCTGTGGAGGATGGCCTGGTTAAAGCCCACTAAAGACAGAAATGCCTTCTAAAAGCCCATGAATTTATTCATGAGACGGAACTGCCCTGCTCTATTCTCAAACCCAATGATAACAAACAACGAAGAAAATTCCACTGCGGCTCCCACTTTCACGCCACCAGTTTTCGCTTCCCCGACGGCGCTTGGCTTCCTCCCCAGTTTCTAAACTCTTTATCGTCAGCTAGACAAACGCTGTTTCCCTTTGCTCTATTTCAATCGGCAGCAATGTCGGAAAAAGGAGGAAAAGGGTCCAAAACTTCTCTCAAACCCTCTCCTTCCAAATATGGTATTGTATTTTAAACCTCTTAGATCAGACTATTACATTCTTTTTTCTATCGTCTTTGCTCAGTTTGGGTTTATGGTATAGGATCAGTAGGAGGGAAGGACGATAGCTCAATTAAGTCCAAGAAGACAAAGAAAGTCCAGTTTGATCCCCAAGGTTTTCCCCTTTCTTCTATCTGCTTCCTTCCAAATCCTAGTCCCAGCTCTTTCACGTGATAAAACTGTTATATTCTGGTTATAGGCAAAGCGGAACCCAATTATAAGATTCTCCGCGGATCTGATGACCAATTTCCAAGTTTTGCTGCTAAAGGTTCACCCTCTCTTATTTCGTTGATGTTTTGTAATCTTTTGGTCTCCTTGGCTGTCATTGTGCTCCGCGTCTATGATAAGATATTTCATTTGCTTAAGTCCCCTCTTCTGTGAATAAAGGTGGGAAAGGAAACAAGGCTGCAAAGGCTAACAAAGGTTCTCAGCCTAAAGAACCTCAGCCACTTGAGCTCAAGGCCGAGAAGGGTAATTTGTACATCGGCCACTTGCCCGTGAAGGCCCTTTTTCTCTGCCTAAGGTAACATGTTTTTATTGTTTGATGGTCTTCCCAGAGCTTTCGGAAAATACAAAGTGCATGATGGACTGTGAAGCTTTTCAATTTTTGGAAGGCATTAAGGAACAAATTGCTGTGTTGTCTGAAGATCCTGCCGTAAAAATTCCTGTGTCAGTTAGCTTCCAAGCCATTGTCTATTCTTTTCATGCCGTAAAGGTTGTCAATTCTTTAACGCCTAGTCTGTTAACAGATCTTTCGACAGAGGACTGGAGTATGTGAAAAATGGGACGAGCTATACAAACCCTATATTGGTCAGACAGCTCCTTGAGTATCCTTTTAGATCCCTTCATCTTATACTTCTTTTGCTATTCATCTTCTCTACTGTAGTAAAACAATTTTTGCTATTCATCTTCTGTCCTTCACTCCCTCCTATCTGGCAAAATATATACTTCAGTGTTATAACTTAACGGTTCTGGTGTCAGGCCTCTGAAGGAGCATGGCGTCTCTGAGGGTGAGGTAGTAACTCCACTTAAAAAACATCAATTCAGATGATAAATCGAGAATACCTAATTTTGAATTTTTGTGTGCAGATTTGTATGATTGCCAATGTCTGTCCAGAAAGTATTGATGAAACTTTTGCCTTTGTTCCGTCGATGAAGGTACGCTTTAGTGCAACCAGGATCTGGGTCTCGTTTTGCTAGGCTTTATCTTTAGGATTTGATGGTTAAAGATTTGACCTTTTTTTTTGCTTTTGTAAATTCATCTAGTGTAAAAAAGAGAAGATCAGTCATCCCTTACAACATGCATTGACGAAGCTGTCGACACTTAAAAGACCCAAGGGGGTATAATTGGTCGATAATGAATTCCAAGCTGGTTAATATTTTAACTGTTATAGGAAAATATGTTGACTTAAATGCTATGGTAGGCGTTGGAAATAATCTATATGATGTGGCGTTGACATCTTTTGTAGTCGTCTGTTCCCAAAACTAGCGATCCAGTGCTTTGACATGTTCTTAATCTTCAAAGGACTAAGTTTCATTTCTTTTAAATTCGACAACAGAAAGCAGATAACAAACAGGTGAGAGACAACCTAAAATTAGACACCGGAAATTGCCAATGTTGTAGAAAAACTTGTCTAAAACTGCTCCGAGGACGCATCATCAACCCAGAAAAACAAAAGTCACAGATGCTACTTTCTTGTTCAAGGTTTGGACGGCGGTAACTCTTGAAAATGTGCATTGTGATCAATGATCATCTAAATGTTTGCGATTAATATCTTGGATCAGATGATCATCTAAATGTTTGTGATTAATATCTTCAGACCCGAGAGATGATGGACCTTCTAACCTCACGGAAAAAGCTCCTTCTCTTGAAAAAAAAGCTAAAGAAGAGGTTTGAGTTGGAGAAGAAGTTGTTGAAGGAGTCGTTGCAGGAACGAGTAAACGCCACCGAGAGTCCTAGTTGAATTTTTAGTGAACCGCTAATTAAGCAAGATTCACTATAAATAACATCAATTAGAAGTCGGATGAACTAGAAAATGGTAAAAGTTGGATGAAGTAGAACTTGGTTGAGTTCGGGTGCGTAACAACCTAGTAGAATTGATCAGTGTCGAGTTATCGTAGATCAAGATAAAATTTATAACTTCGACTCCTTTCAACAACGGGGTTGTTGTAGTTAGTTAAGAGTCGATCTCACGAGGAAGCAAAGCTAATCTATAGGTATCAAAAGCAAAATCTAAACTAAGATAATAAAAAACAATTGTTTTCGAATTGTCATTATTCGAATTGCTGGAATAAAAACGATTTCAAATTCAATAACTAAAAGCGTTAGACTTAGGGTGTCAAGGTTCATGTTAGGGATGTCAATCGGGCTAGCCCGACCTAGCCCGCCCTGAAGTCCGGGAAGCTCGTACATATTTGAGGCTGAGCCCGGCCCGACCCGTTTTTGTTTGGTTTTATATTTTGAAGTCTTGGCCCCGCTTGGACATGGCTTCAAGGCTTTTTCGGGCTTTTTCGGGTTTTCTGAACTTATAAATAAAAATAATATAAATTGATATAAACAAAATAAAATCAAAATATTTAAATGTAGTTAGTGAAGTAAAGAATTATAAGAGTTCAAATTTTGATGATTTAAATATAAAATTAAATTAATATTATAATTTACTAAACATATATNTAAACAAAATAAAATCAAAATATTTAAATGTAGTTAGTGAAGTAAAGAATTATAAGAGTTCAAATTTTGATGATTTAAATATAAAATTAAATTAATATTATAATTTACTAAACATATATAAATGGTATTAAAAAATTATAGTCAATAGTTTTAAAATTATTAAGTAATGTGAATAATAATGTTACATTACTCATGAAAATTCATATATAAATCAATGTTTTAATAGAAGATGGTAGCCCGCGGGCTAGCCCGGCCCGAAGCCCAAAAAACCCGTGAATATTTGAGTCCGGCCCGGTCCGACCCGTTTTTTTTTGGCTCAAATATCAAAGCCGGAGCCCACGTATTTTCAGGGTCGACCCAGGCTAGCTTGTGGGTTTTAGCCCGAATTGACATCTCTAGTTCATGTGAATCACGGTCACAGAACTATTCAGACAGAAATATTAAACAACCCAAGCTCTAGCATAATTGTAGATCGACTTCCCTCTCGAGTAGTGATCGCAACCTCTATACTAGGTAAGCGAGGGGTACACAACTCTCGTTGAGATCTAAAAATACCTGACATGCATTAAATCAAACGGGATACGTATGTCAACAGACTGCTAAATTCAACTCTCGTTGCGATTTAGCTAGACCCGCTCACACTAGCGGCTTTTGAACTATCTTACGAGCTTCTCGCATTCTAGGATGGTTTAACTTCGTGGATTAGGTGATCAGACTACTCCATGCGTTAAGAACAACATTAGGCAAAGGAATAATAGATTATGTTCGCCTATTTTTGTCCAACCATGTTTCATAATTTCCTATGAACCATAAATGTAACTGTGGATCTACTCACACATGATGCAATTGAAACAAAACATGATTGAAATGGAAGAAAAGATAGAAATACTGAAAATATAAATTTAAACTATAAAATAAGCGTAGCAAGAACGTTTGGGAGATGTCACTTTTAATCCCTCGAAAGTTAGGTTTGTAGCCAAATTTAGTCTAGCAAACTTTTAATTATTCCTAAAGCCTTTTGTCTCTCTTTTCTCTTTTACTTAATCCCGTGTAAATATGTTTATCTTATAATTAAATCTTCCTAGACTTCTTCTACTTTTAGGTTTAGTTATATTTAACCCTTAGTTCTTAAACCAAAAAATGTCATTGTGGTTTACCTTGGTCGTTGGCAAGTTGTGAGATGCACATATACGCTTGATACAATAATTTTGAGACTCCTATATCAAGATTGATTTTTCTTTTCTTCAGATCTTAACTCACAATTCTGAGATAGTATCGAAATAAAGGTATCGACCCACTCTTTGTGGGGGAAACACGATCTCTTTAAGAATTCTTATTTAGCTATGCGATCAACAGGTATAACTAACAATGTCACTTAGCATAAATAAAAACAAACGAATGAATATAAATCAAATAAATGTGTTAGATTAGGGGATTCCAAGGTGTTTGTAAAGTTGATCAGACACTTATTCAGGTTCAATTAAGATTAGCAGAAACTCAAACATCAAAGAAGATCAACCCACTCTCGTGCGACATCTCGCGATCTATAATCCTAAACAAGCCAGGGGTACTGAAGCGACCCGATCCGTGCCCTATGGCTCATGGTGGGTGGCTTCCATCTAAGTCCCCGAAGAACTTAGGCAAACCAATCCGTCTTTGGGTTTGGAACACTCTATCAAGGCCGATCTACCCGAACCCGTGCACAAACCGAATACCGTCCCTTATCTCGGGCTAGGTCACTCGGGTTCCGCCACGATCTGAGTATCGGTCCATGATTAGGCGCTCCAACCCATTGACCGTATTTCGCCCACATTTACCCGTTGCGCCCATACCCGCACTTGCCCGGACGAACAACACGGTTCGGCCGAGTATACCCGAGGTTCTCCGTAACCCGGACGCTTTTTCTAGCGTTTTCCCGTGATCTTTCGGACAGAATCCTCGGTCACTCGTCCCATGTTCTTGGTCCTTGGTGCGGATTGCCTCGGAAGCCACCCGAGATCAACCCTTGGGTCATTCCGCTCTTGGTTCACCAGAATCACCCTTGATCCGCTCATCCATTGGTCCTTCGACCTTTCTCTCTGGATTTTGGCAGCATTTTGGGTGCTTATTCTCTGTGTTATTTCCTAAGGCTTAGAAGCCTTGTATTTATAGGCAATGGGCAGTTGCATTTGTTCCCACTCGCACCCCTTACTTGCATTCTTCCCCTTTTGCCAAGTGTCCTCATGAAAGGGTACACTGAAGAGTTTGCACCCGTTCGTTGGTAACTGTTCCTGGCAACCATTCCATGCATCTGTTCCAGGCAACCGTTCTATTCTAACCGCCCAGCTAGAGTTCGAGTCCACTCAGCTAGGTCAGCCCACTCAACTGGACCCTAGCTGGGTCAGTCCACTCAGCTGAACCTGAGCTGGGTCAGTTCACTCAGCTGAACCTGAGCTGGTGTGGACTGAGCTGAGCTAGTCCCGAGCTAGCCAGCTCCTTGGTTTGACTTGGTAGCTTCGGGTCAGCTCATTCCCAGCTGCCTTGAGCTATCCCAAGTTCACCAACCACGTTTTAGGCCCCTTTTTATCCATTTTGCGGACTTAAGGCAATCTTGTGCCCGAACCTTTGGACCACCCGGCCATTTCCAGGTTTACGGGCGTTACAGGTACTCGAAGACGTTGAAGATAACAAAAAGTGAAGAAAATGGACTAAAAAAACCTGTATTTTTTTTATCTAATTTGCTTAGCCTATAAATATTCCTTGTTGGGAAACATAGCGGAGAGCTGCCTTTTTGCACTTTTAGACCTAGAGCTGTATTTAGATTTTCTTTGGCGTTTCTTCTTTGTTCTTCATTAAATTTTAGATTTCCTCTTTTCATGCTTTAGCTACGTTATTGTTACATTTATTTTTAGTTTCAATTTATATTTTCAGAATTTCAATGTTTACTTTTATTCAATTATGCTTTGTTTCTTTTTCAATATGTTAGACATTTTAGATTGTGAGTCAAAAGAAAGGGGCATATGAGATGATTACTTCTTTTATTCTAAGTCCTGGAAGGAACCCTAAACACAAAATTTCGTCTACTCCGATGAATGTAGTTGATTGACAGTTAGTGTGGTTGAGCGAACGCAACGGTTCCATGCTTCTGGGTTTTCTACAGCAAAAGCGAATCTCAGTTTTTCGAAAGGTTTGGTTTTTTTGATTGCTCGTTTTGTGATTTCGGTATTTCATAAACTATTATTTCTTAATTTTGGTACAGAAATTAAGGTTAAAATTGAAGTTTACGATTTATGTACTAAAGTCGTCTCCGACGGCTACAATTGTTTAATTTCGTGAGCAAAATCCATTTTGATTATGGCACCAAATCATTTAAATGAATTTGTCTTCTCATACAATAATGAATGTGTATATTCATAAGTGAGTTTAAATTGGTGTATTTTGGTTAATGCATGTTTGGAAAAATGTACTCCCTTCTGTTCCATTTTAATTGATTTTTTAGTAAATTGTTTTGTCCCAAAATGTTTGATTTTTTTTCCTTTTTTTGTTATTTAATTAAAATTAATCTATACCATTAAATACTTATATCCCATAAATTAAGGTAAATATTTGTTATGTTTAATTTTTCTATTGATTGATCGTAGAATATTTTGAGGAAAAAATGTATATTTATGAAAATTGTTACAAAATTAAAATATTTAAAAAAAAATCATTTAAGTAAATAATATTTTTTTTAATATGTGTGAAACATGTAAAAAATCAAATGATATATATATATATATATACATTTTCATGCTTTTTTCTTTCTAATATTTTGTAAATATCAATGAATTTATCATATATTATGAGTTTTGGGATTAGATAGGATGTGAATTTTTATTTTCATACGACATTAAATTGTTATATGTTTTGAAAAAAATGACTATAATGTTCAAATAAATATTATTAATATTTTATGGTTTAATATCTGTAAAAATATTTACATGATTAGAAAACTCATGTTTAAATATGCTATATTTTACAAAATTTTATTCACGATTTAAACAAAAAGGAAAGGGGGATTTGCAAAACTGCCCTCATTCAAGTCTTTTTGCAAAAATGCCCTAATCATGCATTTTTGACAAAAATACTCTAACATTATACCCAACATTATAAGTGGTATATCCTCACACTTTATGAAAAATTTGGAAAAATGTATTCAATTAGGGCATTTTGCATAATTGATTTTTAGAAAATTTCCTCATTCAAACATTTTTTGCAAAAATATCATAACAATAGACCCAAAGAGTATAATTGGTAAACTCTACAAAAAGGCACATTTGCAAAAAATGTTTGAATTAAGGTATTTTAGGTAATTACTCAAAAGTAAAACATGATGAAAATATATATTTTGAAGACCCTAAAAATGGTGAATTTTTTTCTTTTTAAAAAGGAAAATAAAACACTAAAAATCAGGATGCCAACACTTACGAAACAAAACTAATATAATTAGATATCCGCTATTATTTAATAATTCATTAGTAAGTTAGAGTAGTTTGTTAAAATCATTACCATATATGAAAGAAACAAATCTAATAACAAAGTCATTTTATAACTATATTTTGAGATGAAGAAGAACTGAGTTATATAGTTTTCTTTATTTTCTCGAAAAAATATTTATTTTTTAATATTTGGTTTAAAATCAATGAATTAATTTAAATATAGAATAAACGAATTTTATAGTTTACATAATTATTACGTATGTATTATTCTAATCTTATAAATATAGATACTTAATTATATTTTAACCCATATCACAAAAAAAAATCATAGAAAAATGTAATCAAATAAAATTAAATATTGGGGGATATGCAAAAATGCCCTCATTAAAATTTTTTTTTGCAAAAATGCTCTAATCATCCATAACATTATACCCAACATGATAAATGGTATACACTCAGACTTTATAAAAAATTTGGAAAAATGTATTCAATTAGGCCATTTTGCATAATTGATTTTTAAAAAATTTCTTCATTCAAGCATTTTTTGCAAAAATATCATAATAATAGATCTAAGGATATAATTGATAAACCCTAAAAAAAACACATTTACAAAAAAATGCTTGAATTATAACATTTTAGGTAATTCTTGTTAAATATTCAACTAAATTTACTCTACTAATATAAACCAAATTAAATACCATACAAACCCTAATACAGATTAATTTCTAGTTGTTTCTTAATTCGAGAAGACCATGTGGGATGCTGATTATTTATTAGTACGACTCATAAACAAAACTTTTCTTTCCGGAGTTAATAATTCAAAAGTGGAAACTCATGTGGAATGATTGCCAATATTGACCAATATTCAATCTGGAATTAAAGCGAAGGACTTTGTATATTACTCTTACACAAATAAATTAAAAATAGAATATTAAGCGCCGACGGCCAAACTAAACCACGTTAAGACTTTTAAATGAATATTAGCTCTTAGCTCATTTTCGCTAAGACTTTGATTCCTTTCTCGTATGAGGAAACTCTGACTCTGTACCTCTCATCTTCTTCTCTCTCTTCACCGACCCATTCCACCGTATAAAAACACAGA
>KE152472.1:46289-86629 GCA_000411095.1 Aethionema arabicum | reverse complement strand
ATATATTTATATTTATTTATTTATTTAGTTAAACTATAGATATAAATATATGGGATAGTATAACTTACTCTCATGATGATTTTAGGTTTTTGAGGTTTACTTGCTGCCCACAATACCAAACAGAAGAGAGCAAATAGCACAAAAAAACCAACAACAAATGTTAGACAAAAATACCCTTTTGGACCAACATTTTCAACAAAGCTATCACCAAGTAAACCCTCTTCCTCAATAGGACCAAACTCCTTACAAGTCCTGCCTCTACTTCCACCTTCATGACCAGCTTTATGACGTCGATTTTTCGATGAAACCCGATGACTAGAAAGCCGAGTAGACGACGAGTCACGAGAAGAATGAGGAGGTGAACCCATTGGACTAATAACCGGAGACGATTGAAATGAATTACTAGTCTTTTCGCCCTCTTGCGAGTCGCGGGACGGGCTTTGAACATAGTAAACATTAGGATCACGAGCGGGCGACGAATTCGTCACACTCGTTATCTCTACTTCTGTTTTCATAATATCGGTTTTAATTTGCTTATGTTTAAGTTTATGTTTATTTTGAAGTTTTGATGTTTTGGTTTGAAAGTAATGTGTTTTAATAAAGTGAGAATCTCAAGAACGTTAAAAAAGGAAGAGATTATTGGGTATTGAGCATTTTGTTTTATAAGTTAGTTGAAACACAAGTGAGTGTAGTTAATGAAGAAATAGAGTTCAAGGACAAAAGTCAATGAATGCAATCTTGTAATAAAGTTTCAGTCAATGTATACAATCTTTTTTTTTTGTAATAAAGTTTCAAACATTTTGGTTATTAAATTGTGAAAATGATTAGAAAATTCTTTATTCTATCGATTTTTCATGATATTATCAAATTTATCAAATTTTATAAATATAATGATTTCGTGTCCACGATATAAAATTTATCAAAGTTTTTATTATGTCTATCTTGATATTAATTCGCTGATCTTATTTAACTTCGTGTCACATCTATAAAAACTTGTTTTATTTGACTAAATTTAATAAATTAAAAATTAAGTTAATTTTTTGCAATAAAAAAATATTAATTCAACGCTAGGGATAACAAAGATTCTTTTAATATTTTTTTCTTATTGAATAACAAATCTGATTTCACCCATCATTAACTTAAACTGACCACATTTGACTAAATTGGTCACACAAAAAATCAGATTTGAATCACTTGAAAGAAAAACCTAAGTTTCCTCTTCTAGAAGATGAAACAGAGGACATAAATGTGCTGTGGTCTATATATACATTACTCCATTGTTGTCTAGACACAAATAATTAATCATACTAAAACCTGGTTTAGGGTTTAAACTAAAACCTGGTTTCTTCATTTCTATCACTGCAATTCACCAACTGGAGCCTCATTAAGCCACAGAAAATGGATGAAATCGTAGAGTTTCGCGCTTACGCTAACCTGCAACAATGGAAGAAAAAGTTAGTGATGGCCGCGAAAAACCGGAAAACTATCCGTTTTTGGCGAAACAGATCCTAAACTATCAAATCGACGAAAAAACCTTAAACTTTATTTTTTTGGCAAAAAAAATCTTTAACTATCAAGTTGGTGTAAAAAACCTTGGACTTTGTTTTTGCGGCAAAAAGACCCTTAATTAAATTGACCATTAAATTACCGTTAGTATCTAATTAAAAAAAGATGTGTATGAACTATAAAATTTTAATTTCAATTAACCGCAATTATTAACTTTTAATTTTACTATTTAAACACATCGTTTTATTTATTTAGAGACAAACAATGTTAAATTAACAGAAAAGTTTTTTTTGCCAAAGAAAAAATCTAGGGTTTTTCAGCCGAAAAAACAAAGTCTAGAGGTTTTTTCGCCAACTTGATAGTTTAGGATTTTATTTGCCAAAAAAACAAAGTTTATAAGTTTTTTCACCCAAAAATCAAAGTTCAGAGTTTTTTTTAGCCGGCTTGATAGTTTAAGATCTATTTCGCCAAAAACAGAAGTTTTACAGAGGAAGAAGAAGTCGTAAAGAGAAAAATATATGAAGAAGATGTGAACCTTATAAGGAGTTGGATTTAGTCGTCTCATATGATCAGGTCGCATATTCGCAAGCTGTTGGATACATCGGTCTCTTATGTCTTTCAGAGATGGTAACTCTTCTCTTGCTTCATCTTTTTCATTACAGAACAAACATTAATCAGTTTTATAAGTTCATAAGCTAACACATATCATAGCTTTTTTTTAAGCAGGAAATGAGATCTCTCTCTTTACCTGCATTTCCTCGCCAGTAACATTTAAGAAGCTCTTCGACACGTTGTGGTACAACGTGTGCTCGTTTCGATTCGTTAAAAGGATGACGACATAGTATCCGTTCTCCAACCTTTTACAAATCCCCAATCATATCAAACTAAGTACATAGGAAAAGGAGATAAATGCAAAATAAACTTCAAGTTTGTACATTTTCATTGATTAAATAATAATGTATAAATTAAACCTTTGTGTTTAAAGTTTCTCAAATTAAACTCTCATGTTTAAAATATACACAAATTAACATGTCGTTAAAGTTATGAACGGATTTTAAACACACTCGGTTTAGTAACCAAAACATTGTGCTTTCAGAAAATACAAAAAAAAAAAAACTAAAACACATCTAATAATCCATCCAAAAACTTTAAACCTACCAAAAAAATTAAACATGAAGAAAATAAAACAAATTTTGTCTTAATTTTGGTGGGTTTTTAACTTTAACGACAGAGTTTAATTTACATATTTTTAAAACATGATTTTTAATCAAAAAAGTTTTTAACGACAGACTTTTAATCAAAACATGACTTTAACGACAGACTTTTAATCAAATTTTTTTTTAACAAAGTTTAATTTTGCACATCGCGATAACTTAGAGTTATATTTACACCTCAAAATACCTTAAAAGTTTAATTTGCGTATATTGAAAACATGAAAATTTTAGTTGAAATTTTTTAAACCTTTTAAGTTTAATTTACACCTCAAAATACCTTAAGAGTTTAATTTGCGTAAATTGAAAACATGAAACCTTTAGTTGAAATTTTTTTAACCTTTTACGTTTAATTTACACCTCACAATACCTTAAGATTTAATTAGTGAAAACGCAAAGATTCGTAGTTTAATTTTGCTTTTATCCCAAAGAAAAGAGTATAAAAAAGTAAATGAATCATTGAGATCTTTAAGAGAGATATGTGTTTACTTTACCTTAGGAGGTGGTTCGTTTTCTCCAGTCATTATATCCACCAGAGGGTAACCTTCTTTACCATATAATCTGTAACTTCGCTTCTTACATGGTATCGATACCTAAACCGAATTTAACTGATAAGTACACATAAATTAAAACCATATAATATACACTTCAAACTCATTAGAAAACAGAGAAAGATTGAGTTTATATATAACCTTTGTAACATCTTCAGAGAGTTTGATTCTAGGCTGATTATTTATCTCTACAAGTTTAAAGACACATCCTAAAGCAGCTTGTGAATAACAAGTCACTAAATAAGTTCCAATACCAAATGCATCCACCTCATGACCCTATTATATCAACATAAAAGATATGTAGTAAAGTTTAATAAAATCAAGGGATAGCGGCAAAAAAACCCCTAAACTATCTGTTTTTAGCGAAACAGACCCTAAACTATCAAGTCGGGAAAACCTCTAAACTTTGGATTTTTGGCGAAAAAACCCCTAAACTTTGTTTTTTGGGCGAAGAGAACCCTAAACTATCAAGTAGGAAAAAAAACCCTTGGACTTTATTTTTCCGGCCAAAAAACCCATAAACTTTGTTTTTTTTTACGAAAAAACTTCTTCGTGAATTAAACCGTTAAATCATTATTTTTCTATATTTAAATAAAACGATGTGTTTAAACAGTAAAATTAAAAGTTAATAACTGCAGTTAATTAAAATTAAAATTTTATAGTGTAAATGTATCGTTTTTTAATTAGATACTAACGATCAATTTAAATGAGGGATTTTTTTCGCCAGAAAAACAAAGTTCAGGGTTTTTTTTCCGACTTGATAGTTTAGGTTTTTTTCGCCCAAAAAACAAAGTTTAGGGGGTTTTTCGCCAACTTGATAGTTTAAAGTCTGTTTCGCCAAAAACGGATAGTTTAGGGGGTTTTTCTCCGCCATCCCTAAAATCAAATCTATGTTCGTTTCGAAGCAAGAGATATCGAAAAAACAGTTAAAGCAGGATCACCTGTTTGTTTAAAGCATCGATTGTTTCTTCGTTTAGATCATTACTAGCAGTGATGTTCATCTTCCCAAAACCAGGTACCTTTAAATCTTTCTCTACTGTGCAAAAAAAGTTCCTCACTTCTTTCGATAGATATGCTAAGTCACCTGAATCCAGTCTAATTCCTAATGCTTTATATCTGCACAACACAAAAATCAGGCATGTAAGAAAGAATTCATTCAACCCCGGATCATAAAAATCGCAAACTTTTTCAAGATTCAGCCATTAATTAGTAATCTCTTCTTATACAACATAACCAGCTTATTGTATTCAAACTAGTGTAATATGAACAGATAATGTCACGGTGAAACAAAAGAACACTAATGAGATAAAGCATGTCACAATTCTTGAGCCCGGATCAGAAAAATCGCAAACTTTTTAAAGATTCAGCCATTACTATATTGTCTTCTTACATAACATAAGAATGACCAGACCATAGTATTCAAGTTAGTGTAATGTTCAGGCTAGTATAATATGAACTGTTAATGTCATGGCGAAAACGAATGAATCAAGTTTTGATAAGAGAGTTTTACAAACCCAAAGTCATTGAGTGCTAAAGCAACTGCACAGAAGTTAGGAATTCCACTTTTCATGACCTGTAAAAAACGGTTAGAAACAGTATTAGTGAGCTAAAATCACAATAGTGTATTAGATATTTTAGCTTTACATGAAGCTATGGTGTTTATATACTTACATCATATGTATCTACAAGAGCAAGAAAGGCTTTGGGGAATGCCAATGCATATGAGGTAAATGCTACTAGCTCACTTTGATTTGTTTCGGAAAAAATACCGCGTAACGAGGGTGAATACTGTCACGAACCAAGACGATAAATTTAAGCAATTTGCAACAAAGATTGAGAACAATACTAATGAGACAAGAATGTTAGATTGAGAAATCAAGATTTCATTAGCAAACCTGAATCTTGGTTAACCATGACTGAACCAGACTAACGAAATCTTCGCATTTGGTTTTCCCATCAGAACTGTGAAGAACTTTGTCTACAATCTCATCAGTACTCTGCAAACCAAAGTAAGAAACCATGAATTTTGATAACCGAGTTTTTTTAAACCTTTATCTTAATAACCGGATTTCTTAAATCAAAATCAAACTTTAAACACAAAAATTAAACCCTACTCTCAAAATTAAACCAAAAACTATATTCCAAATTCGGGTTAATTAGACTATAATTTTAAGATTAAATTTGAGATTTTGGTTTAAGAAACTCGACTATTAAGGTTTACAGTTTCAGTTATCAAAGTTCAAAGTTTTTTTAAAACTTTTTGATAGTTCAGAGTTTTCAGATATAGTTTAGCCTTTACATTACCATAATCCCAAAGGAAAACTAATACTATACCATTTCATAATCAATTTAAAACACAAAAAGCCTTGTATTTTCAAGCAACGTTTTACCGTCACACTACAACTTTATCAACATACTGCGAAAAAAAACGTAGAAACTCGATATATACGCAAAGTGAAGTTATTGTGGAAATGAAACTGACCATAAATGAGCTAACAAAAGCATGAGAATGTGTTCCACGGAGAGGTATTCCAAACAATCGTCCAGCTGCTACATTGCTGCCATTATAACACACAACGAACACAAGCACCAGATTACTTCAACTTCTTAACTATTTCCACAACAACTAACAAACAAAGAACTCAGGAAGAAGACATGCCTTGTTGCATCAAAACCTCCAAGGTAACAATACTTTGATGCACTTATTGCACCATCTGGTCCCTAAGATACAAAAACTAAAACAATCAGCCACTAAACATCAAAATCCACCTCAAAGATTTATGTTCTTAAGATATATTAAGACAAACCTGAGCCCTTCTAGCACCAAATTCAAGCAAAATCTTAGATTTTCCAGCAACAAATCGATGCCGTGCTGCATTTGTAGCTACCAATGATGCATAATTGACCAGATTCAGGAATGGAGTTTCCAGTAATTGTACAACCTATGAACACATGATGAAATCATTCAAGAACTTAACCCTAAATCGAATAAAATTGAGAGAGTAAGCTAAGAGATTACACTTACACCAACAGGACCTTCTACTCTCATAAGAGGTACTTTAGGGAAAACAACAGATCCTTCAGATATTGCATAAACTTCAACTTCAGAACAATTAAGTCCTCGAAGATAATCGCAAAAGGCTTCCTAATTCGATTCACAAAATCATGAAATCTACATGGAAATATCTGGAAATTGTTTACAAGAGATATTGATTTTTTTTCAATACCTCACAACCAGGTAATGATTCACGAATGAAATCGATTTCTTCATCTGTTAATTTGAAATTCGCGAGGAACTTTATGCATTCTTCTAACCCAGCAAATACAGTGTATTCACCACCAAATGGATTCTTACGGAAATACAAATCAAAGCTGTGAACCAAAATCGAAATTCAAAATCAGAATCAAAATCGAAATCAGAATCAAACTCGAAATCGAAATTCAAAATCGAAATCCAAATTCAAAATAAAAACGAAACAGAAATCGAAATTCAAAATTCAAATTCAAAAATGAGAATGATAGGGTTTGTGGACGTTTACACGGATCGTTCCAAGTGTTTGGAAGCTTTCCAATAAGCGTAAGCCATGGTGAATTGGTAGAGATCGTTAAGCAAAGGAGTAACCATAGAATTGGTGGGTCCGGTCAAGACCTGACTCAATTGCTGCTTCCCATTCTCATTCCTCCGCTCCATTTTCAAGTGATGTCTCCAATTTCTGTGGAACAATTTCGCGTTCAACGACGAATCTATGTGTATATATGAATTGTGAGTGTATATATATATATTTATATATATGTGATGTGGGGAGAGTCAAATGGACGTCAGAGAGGAGAGCCACAGAAATCAAAACCAGTGTATTCTGCGTTGACTTGGTCTTTGTTTCTTTTTTTTTATAAAGAATATTAGTATTTCTCTTTTTTTCTGTCGCAGTAAAAAAATATTATTCTTGATTTTTTACAAATTACACACAAATTAAGAAAAACTCATTAATTATCAAATAATAACTTTTTTTAAAATTAATTTTTTTCTCCTTTTATTATTAGTTGATTAGAATAATTTTTAAAATTTTTTAGCTTATTTTGTGGAAATTTCGATGTTTAATATATTTATTATTTAAAATAAAATAAAAAATCACTAAAAAATCAATTATTTTTTTAAAAAAATAAACATATAAAATCATCTTTTATGGAACAGATAGAATAGTATTTAGTAATACAAAATGAAATTAAAATAAAAAATAATTATTTTAAATTCTAAATTTACTTTTAACGTTTTTTTATGTAGGAAACGTTGAAGAAAATTATAAATGCCCCTGTTAGTTTGGTAGTTGGCGCAATGAGAAATTAATACTGTCCCAAAATAATTAATTTTTTATGATTTGTTTTTATTCCAGATTTTTCTNTTTCTACATTTTATTTAATTAAAAATAATACATATAATTAAATATATAAATTTTATAAATAAACTCAAAAATTTATTGAGTTTGTATTTTTTTTTTATTGGTTAACTATTATGGGAAAAATGAATAAATACAAATATAATTTAATAGAATACAAAATTTAACAAACTGATAATTAATTCCTTAATTGAGGAAAAAAATAATTAATTCCTCAATATATGTGTAAATGCTTAAAAAAAATTAATTTATTTGGGACGAAGAAGTATTGTTTTTAGTTGTCACGGATGAAATATTGTTTGTTTAGTTGTTATTGGTTTGACTATATATTTTGGTGATACACAATTTAAATTTAATTCATTAAAAAATTTAGTGTTTAATTTTAGATTTATTGTTGATGGCTAAACAAACCGTTCAACAACAGATTTCAGCGTTATGCATCATCAACACGTTTCTAAAATCAACGACGACGAAACAAACATAAATTTTCGTGTTAAAACTCGTCACGCAAACGAACGGACCCAAAATAGAAAACAAAAAAAGAAAAGTTTTCTAAAAAATCTTCGCACACACAATTATTTATTATGTACTCCATATCTCAACCCTACTCACACACGTTTTTTTCATTCACAAGATAAGATTTCTTGCTTCAATGCACATATATTAATAATTTTTATAAAATGACAACATTTAACCATACGCATTTGTTATTTTTAATTTTCTCCTACTTTTTAGTCGTTTTCTAATAACTATATTTGATATTAAAATATAACAATATTATCATATAATAAATATAAGGGATAATGGTAAAAATAAATCACGTACATTGTGAATTTGGTAAAAAAAACTCTATAATTTAAATTTGGTAAAACAAACTATGTACTTTATTTTTAGAGAATTTTTAATCCTCAATTATAATTATGTGACGATTCAATTTTTTAACCATTAACTATGAATAATTGAAACTTTGCGTTTCAAGAATATTAGTATTTTTTTTTCTATCACAATAAAAAAATATTTGTTTTTACAAATCACACATAAATTAAGAAAAATTATTAGTTATCAAATAATTGTTTTTCTTTTTTAAATTAAATTTTCTCTTCTTTTTATTATTGGTTGAATTAGAATAATTTTTAAAATATTTTAGCTTATTTTGTGAAAAATTAGGTGTTTAATAAGTTTATTATTTAAAATTTAATTAAAATCACTAAAAAAATTAATTATTTTGAAACAAAAATAAATCTATAAAATCATGTGGAAGAGGAAGTACTATTTAGTAATAAAAAATGAAATTCAAATAAAAAATAATTATTTTAAATTCTAAATTTACATGTAGCGTTTTTTTAATATAGGAATCGTTGAGGAAAATTATAAATGTCATGTTCGTTTGGTAGTTGACATATTGAGAAATTAATATTGTTTTTAGTTGTCACTAATGAAATATTGTTCGTTTAGTTGTTATTGATCTGACGATATAATTTGGTGATATGCGATTAAAATTTGAACCAATAAAAAATTTAGTGTTTAATTTGAACCATACTAAATAATTTTAGATTTGTTATTAAAAAAATTTCATGTCAAAATAAAAAACAAAAAGAAAAGTATTCTAAAAAATCATCACACAATTAATTATTATGTACTCCATATCTCAACACTACTTACACACGTTTTTTTGGTTCACAATATAAGATTTTTTTTACTTCAATGCACATTTATTAATGTCAGAAAACATTTATAAAATGATAACACTTAACCATAATCATTTAGTATAATTTTTCAATTTCTCTCCTACTTTTTAGTCGTTTTCTAATAACTATATTTAATATTAAAATATAACAAAACTAAATATAATAATAAAATAACTTTTATATGTGTATGTTAGAAAACATTTATAAGATTTTTTGTTTACTTCAATGCACATTTATTAATATCTTTTATAAAATGACAACACTTCACCATAATCATTTATTATTTTTAATTTCTCTCCTACTTTAAGGATGAATGAAAAAAAACTTCAAAATTTGGTGTTTTTATCGATTAAATCCTCATTTTTTTTAAGTGTAAATTTTTTTTTAACATTTATATTTTCAGCAAATTAAACTCTCCCATTATAATGACTAACGAAATGCAAAACACAAAAGAACACTTAACATTCATCTAATAACCTTTAAAAAATCCTAAAATTCACCAAAAAATTTTAAATTTTTTTTAAAAAACATGAAATAAACAAAAAAAAGGAATTATCTAAAATACCCTAATTCAAGCATTTTTTTTGCAAATATGCCATTTTTATAGGGTTTACCAATTATACCCTTGGGTCTATTGTTATGATATTTTTGAAAAAAATGCTTGAATGAGGAAATTTTATAAAAATCAATTATGCAAAATGCCCTAATTGAATACATTTTTCCAAATTTTTCATAAAGTGTGAGGGTATACCACTTATAATGTTGGGTATAATGTTTAGGCATTTTTGCAAAAATTGCATGATTAGGGCATTTTTGCAAAAAAGGCTTGAATGAAGGCATTTTTGTAAATCACCTAAAAAAATTGTATTTGATTATTTTTAAAAAAAATTAAATTAATTTTAGTTATTTTTATAATGTTTCTATTACAAGTTTAAAAACATTATAAAAATAACTAAAATTAATTTAAAATTATAAAAATTCAAATACAATTTTTTCTATTTTTTTCATGTTTAAAAAAAAAATAGTGAATTTTAGGATTTTTTATAGGTTATTAGATGAATTTTACGTGTTTTTTATGTGTTTTTTTATCAAAACACAGTCTTAGTTAAAAAAAAAATCAAAACACAGTATTTTTAGTCAATACCAAAAAGAATGTGTTTTTATTTTTTTAGTCATTTTAACAGGTGAGTTTAATTTACTGAAAATATAAACGTTATGCTTTTGTTACACATTTTCAAAAATGAAACTTTAATTGGCGAAAACGTCAAACCTTGAGATATTTTTTACATTCATCCCTTACTTTTTAGTCGTTTTCTAATAACTATATTATGATATTAAAATATAACAAAATTAAATATAATAATAAAATAATTTTTATATGTTTATGTTAGAAAAACATTTATAAGATTTTATATAAAAATATTATATCAGTGGAACATCTAACATCTAATAAAATCACACAAGGTGCATATAAAACTGTAAAATACTCAAGATGATTCTTTTCTCCAATCAATTTCGTATCAAAGTCTTAAACTCTTTTTTCCAGTGTAGTTAGATAATCAAAGATTCAATCTTTTTCTTTTAAAATCACCTGTAAAATTAAAGAATCAACCAATAAAAATACTAATTTTCTTCTTGTTCTAAGCAACCTTCTTAGCTCTACCAGAAGAAGATGGAGCATTAGTGTCTCCATCTTTTTTAGAAGCAGAAGAAGTTTCTGGTTTTCTAGCCCAAGCTGGAGCTCTGTCTGCTTCATATCGATAATCATAAAAGAGTTCTTCACCAGCCATTATCCTCTCTTTTGCAAATATCCCAACTCTATGATCTCCACCCACCATTATTACCTTCAAAAGTACACTTACCACTTACTTCCTCAAAAACTCCCCAACACAACACAACAAACCAAACCAATGTTCAAGAAATCGCTAGACGTTAACCGGGCAGCAAGCGGGGTTTAGAGCCTAGAATAATTTTAAAATCTATCGGATTTTTTAAATCAAAAGTAATTTTTAAACACAAAATGAAACCGTAGTCTCAAAATTTCACCCAAAAATATAATATAAATTTAAATAGATTATACTGTAATTTCAAGTTTAAATTTGAGATTTCGGTTTAAACAACCCGGTTATCAAGGTTTTAGGGTTTAAAAACTCTGTTATCTAAATTCCGGGTAAAAAAAAACCGTTTTTATAGTTGGAAAAAAAAATTTGATAGTTGAAGTTTTTTTTTTACCGAACGGAAATAGTTCAGGGCTTAAAATACCATAATCCCTAAAAAATTAATGTACAATTATCATAAGTTAAAAACAAAACAAATTTAATTAAATCCATAAAAAAAATTAGGTTTTTCCCGTTGTTTAAAAATGATAATGTTTTTTTAGAATTAAATAGACAAAAAAATAACATTTTAAGAAATTTAAACATTAAACCCAATACGACCAAAAAAAAAACATTAAACCAATTGATTAGTCCAACTAAACCAACTTTTACCAATTAAAATCACATAATTGACCAATCACTACAAGCAAATCTCCTGCTTTTAAATTATTAACAAAAAAACAAACCAGTATTAAAAACTAAACAAATGCGAAATTAATCAGAATTTAGATGCAATTTTTAGAACATTGTCACCAGACCAATCTTATATTATCTTAAAAACTGCATTTTTTTTACCTTTGCATAACAGTTAGGTTCTGGAGAATGATTTGCAAATTTGAGTTTATCTCCTTTCCTGTAAGCATCTAACACAAACTGCAACAAAACCCAAAAAAAACAGTGTTTTTTTTTATTTCTATAAATCTCAGGACAGATTTGAGTACAAATTAGAGAATGTTTTTGAGATGAAGAACATCATTCATACCTGATCGTTTAGATTGAAGAGAAAAGATGAATTTTCTCGATCGTAGATCTTTCCACGTTTATCTGCTTCTTTATGTGAGATTAATTCTCCTGTGTATTCTCCAAGATATTCATGCTTACTTACACTGTTCTGTAATGTTAAAAACAAGAATTTTGCTCTTAGTTCCAAATTTTTTAAAAGAGTTTAGTTACATTTTGAACAAATCTTGTATCTAACTCCTAAAGTTTCGTTATTTAATCGAAAACCTTCCACAGATTTGAATTGACCAAAAAAACACTCCATTTTCTTTTTTTTTGCTAAAAAACCCTACAGTTTCGCCATTTAACCAAACAAACCCCACAAATTTTAATTGAAAAAAAAAAGGATGACAGCAAAGAAACCCCTAATCTATCTCTTTTTGGCGAAACATGACCCTAAACTATCAAGTTAGGAAAAAAACCTCTAAACTTTGGTTTTTTGGCGAAAAAACTCATAAACTTTGTTTTTTGGGCGAAAAAATCCTAAACTATAAAGTTGGCAAAAAAACCCCTCAACTTTGTTTTTCTGGCCAAAAAACCCCTATTGTTTTTTTTTTTCGAAAAACTTCTCCGTTAATTTAACCGTAAAACTTCTAGGGATCATGAGCAAAAAAGTTCCTAAAGTTTTGTTATTTAAACGAAAACCCCCACAGATTTGAATTGACCAAAAAAAACACTCCATTTTATTTATTTTTTGCCAAAAAAGCCCTACAGTTTCTCCATTAAACCAAAAAAAACCCCACAAATTTGAATTGACAAAAACAACTCTCTATTTTAGTTTTTTGGCCAATAAAACCTTCGGTTAGTTTCATGAAACGAAACCATCAATCCCATTAATTAACTAGACGATGAGTTTTGGTGAAAATAAAAAAGGAAAGAAGAAAATGTTGGTTTATGGTTTTTATCGACAAATTTGAATGGTTTAGAAGTCGGATGTCTGAGAATTTGGGGTGATAGTGTGTTTCCGTTATCCCGCCAGAAAACCGCTATCACTCCAGATCTCAAACATCTGATTGCTAAACCCTTTGAATTCATTGAAAAAGTTAACTTTTACCTTTAAGAATGCTCCCCAACCAGAAATATCAGATCTTCCAAGTAAAACCTGAAAACAACAACAACATGTTTAAGAACTACAAAACATAGTTTAGACACTTTATGCTTCTTTAATGAGTTGAACAAAGCTAAATCATTAACCCTTTGTTGTTGTTTAAGTAGCAATTTCATGTTCCTGCACTCATAGTTATCTCCTCTTTGGTTAGGGACCCCAAGCGTGCCGTCGCCGCCACTATATACATCGAAAACAATCAGACAAAAGTTTGCGAAGAACATTGTTGTGTTCCAAGAGAGTTACAATGTATTGTTTCTTGATCCATTTTGAAGCATAGTGCATTCAAACAACACAATACCAAAAGGGATTAGATTTACCTGACCCAGCAGTTCCTACAAACATCTGGATCACATTCTCGATCTGCAGCAAAACATGGACATTGACGACTTCGACACTGACTTTTCGCACAATGGCAACCTCTAAACCTGTTCTTGCAGCTCTTTGGGCAACTATACAGTATACAAAAAACTATAACTTAGTTTTGAGATTCAAACTAAGACTAATCTAAGAAGTGTATATGATCATAAGATTACATTACCCGCAATACTTTTCGCAGCAAGTTCCGTTTAGCAAACAAGTACACTCCTTTCCGCAAGCAGTTTTGCAGTTACAAGGATTAAATTGACGACATGGTTGGTCTTTTCTTTCGGTAATTCGTTTCCTGATTGAATGATAAGCTGCAGATTTCCAAGTATACTTCAAACGCCGTACTTTGCCTCTTCTACGTACAAATCTTGATCTTCTTCTTACTTGGTTATTAGTCTGGTTAAACAGAAAACAAAAGAAACATCGAGAAATCGTTAGGTGCTAGTCAGGCGGTAACAGTACCTAGACAGATGCAGGATTAATCAGAATCTAGACGAGACCAAGTGCGATTTTTAGAACATTGGATAGATTAGTTGTCCAAGAGAAACAAAGCTTAAAAGTGTATAAAGAAACCGAAAATGGTACCATATTTCCATTGATATCGAACTTGGAAGAGCCATCAGGATTCAATGCATCATCTCCAAAGAAAGAAGCTTTATTTTCCGAGCAGTTCATGTATTGGAAAACCTCCAAGCATGACTTTAAACCACTCAAAAGGTTTCTAGCTATGAAACAACTGCAAAAAAAAAAAACCGAGATGAAATTATCGAAACCCAAACCGAAAAAAACCCGAATCTAGTAATAGCTGATCACATCAAAACTCACCTATTCATTCCAAAAATCTCCACGCCCTTTTGGAAAAGACTTTTCTCCAGTGGTCTCCATGATTTAGTTTCAGTAAATCCTCTTTTTTGACATAGATTTTCACCCATAAACTCTTCCTTCCTTAAACTTTCATCGCTACACGGTGCATCGAGTAAAGAATCAGTCTCATTCTTTCTTGATTTCCCACAATTTCCTGATTTTACATGTTTCTGAGAAGAGGAAGTAGCATCTTCATTTCCTTTGCAACTCTTTGATGAATGTTTTGCATCATTTGTTGAAGGACTTTCACTCGCAATCGAATCAGTATCTGAGGTTTCTGTCTTCTTTTGCCTCTTTTGATTTCGACGAGAAACACGTTCAGTAGTAGCTCGGTTATTGTTGTTCCTTTTACGACCTCCACGCCTCCCGCTGCCTTTCACCTTTGGTGTTGATAAATCTTTCTGAGCTCCATTGTCTGAGTCACTTGTTTCTGGTGAACACTTTTCATTAGACGATGCGCTTTCGCTTGGTAAAGACTTCGGTTTCTTTCGATTAACTGTGCTTGAGATCTTCTTAGATGTTGTTTTATTGCCAATACCATCTGATGAAATGTCGGTTTCCGGGTTTTTTTGGGACTTGAGAAACTGATAGAATCACAACAATACCTTTTGTATGTCATTCTTCTAAGAGATAAGATTAACTATGCACAAATAACACATCAATATTTCCTGTTAGTTACCGTTTTATAGCAGTTTGCACCACATGATACATTTTCATCACCAGGAGGACTCCACGGAGCTGGTTTCTCGGCCTACAAATACATAAAATAAATTAAAGTAACCGTTAAAACTAGGGATTGTGGTAAAATGCTCCCTTATCTTTACATTTTTGCGAAAAAAAACTCTTATCTTTCAATTTGGTTTTTTCAATTCCAATCTTTTAAAATCCAGTGTTTTGCCCCTTTACCTTTCCCGTTTTTGCGAAAAAAAACTTTCACCTTTCAATTCGCTTTTTTAGCCCCAATCTTTCAGAATCCGGTGTTTTGCTTCCTCACTTTTTCCGTTTTTGCAAACAAAACCTTCACCTTTCAATTTGGTTTAAAATCGTTTGATGAAACGCAGCATTTAAAAAATATATATAAGGGTGAGGATTTTTTTCTCAAAAACAAGAAATGTGAAGGCGTAAAACCCCGGATTTTAAAAGATTGGGGTTTCAAAAACCAAATCGAAAGGTGACGGTCTTTTTTTGCAAAAAACGGAAAAACTGAGGAAGCAAAAAACCAGATTTTAAAAGATTAAACTTTAAAAAACCAAATTGAAAAGTGAAGGTTTTTTCCACAAAAACGGGAAAAGTGAGTGGAGGGTTTCACCATAATCCCTTAAAACTATAATAAGAATTTAAAAGTTTAACTCTAAACTCACCGGAAATATAAGATCCTGAGAACATCCATGTAGTCTGCAATCAAAAACCTGTAAAAGACACACATAACAAAGTTTAAAAAAGAGTTTTGATTTCTTGCTAGAGCAATAAGTTCTAAGAAATCAAAAATGGAGAAAAGTAAAATACTAACAAGGCATCTACGGCAGAACAAGTTATCAAATGAATCTAAAGCTCCTTCAATATCTTTGTTAAAGAGAGAGATATCTGCTTGATTATCACCACTCTCAGAGACTTCTTTTTCCTTCATAAGTACTTCATGTCTTGCCTGTATAAGATGTTTGTGGTTTCATAATCTCTGTAAAGCCAGCAAAACCCCAATTCGGAAACAGCTAGAACAAAGCTAACAGCATTCATCAATAGCAATCAATATAAGATGAAAAATAGGACTTTTTTAAACAACAGCTCATCAATTCTGTTACTAAAACACAAATTTAAAGTTCATTGCCACCATTAGGCCTGGGCATTCGAGTACACGTTCAGTTCCGGTTTGGTAGTTTCGGTTATTCGATTTTTTGGTTCCATGACTATAGGATCCGTTCGGTACTTTACGCTGGTTCCGGTTTGGTTTCGGATCTCTTTTTTTCGGTTCGGGTTCGGTTGGGTTTTTCGGTTCCGGTTTTTATGCCCAGCCCTAGTCGCCATAGTTCATATTTGTAATAGACGAAAGATTTGATTACCTTGATTTCACTAGGATTCCTTGACAAGCAATTTCCAAGTTCCTCCAACACAGAATCTGAGAGGCCAAGTTGTTCAATGGTCATCCTGAACATATTAAAGGAAATGTATCTATAAGTGTAAGCAAGACTTTGTAGCAGATTCATACAAAGAGACTGAAATGCAATTACACAGAGATGATTAGGGACTAGAGAGATCACACAAACCGTATAATATAGTTTTCGGGTTCTACAAACTCTCGTTTCTCGTCTTCATCGTCGATTAATTCCTCCTCACTATCACTACAAATGAGTGCTTCTCCACCAGTTTGATCATAATAAATTCTTCTTCTGCCTACCACAGATTGATCTTCGGTCATTCTTTGATTCCTACATCGTTTTCAGAGCAATTTATAAGCTGAGATGAGCTTAAGTTTGCAGTAGAACACACAAATAGGATAATGTATAAAATACCTGTCTAGGAAAATCCATGTGGTATAAGGCGATAAACGTTTGATTTCGGGTATTTTGATTGGTTTTAAGGAGAATTTAACAGGAACAATTGCTGAATTAGCATTTGAATCTTCTAAAAAGTTGGGATTATTCTTATCTCCATCGTTTCCATCGATTCCGCTTTTCATGCCTGATGTTTCTCTTTGCCTTTTAGCTAATAGATCACTACCATCTTCAATACTTTCTATACAGCTACTACCTCTTCTAGCCATGGAAGATCTCATAAAGTTATGAATGTTACTCAATTTTCTCTTGTTGTCTTCTATCCTTTTCTAGTGGAACAAAACATCAAGATTTCGAACAAATCAGAAACAGAAACAGGAGTGAAATCAAGATTAAAAACAATCAAATTAGTATGAAAAGATACCTTTATGGATAGACAACGATCAGCTGCTATTTTCTTCTTAAGTGATTCAATTAATGTTGAAATTTCCTTACTAGCTGGAGCTTTATCTTCTAGCTGCAATGTCTTGAAGATTGAACAAAGACAAGAAAATGAAAATTTATCAAACGAAGTTTCTTTTACACTTGCAATGCTCATTTTTTTTAAGGAATTGAATGAGAAGAAACTATGATTTACAGCTAAATGAGTGTTCATCAATGTTTTCAAACCCTAAAACAACTTCGGAACTTACAATGTAGCAATCTCTAGATCCAAATACGAGAAATTAGAACCAAATTAAAACAAATTTCGTTCTATTTAGTCAAACAGAATCAACGAATAGTCAATGTATTCGATTTTTCGAGAAACCCAAAACGAAAACAAAGACCCAATTTAGGGATTTATATCGGTATTGTCGAGTGAGAGCAAGATGACGCACCGTGGACTCCTTTGGAGGCTCTGATCTAGTAGCCGAAGTAGACGGCGAAGCTCCCGACGCCATTGTCGAGAAACCCAGATCGGAACCGTGGAAAATGTGGGTTCGGATCAAAAGTCAAGACCCAGCTCACGAATTTGGGAATGTTGTATAGACAACTGCGATAACGTTACATAAAGGGAAGTGAATTTGGCGGGGCGTATAAACCCTAAAAAAAAGGCTTCAATTTTGTTTCTATGTTTTTATTTTGTCTTCTTCAAAATTCAGACAAAAAAAAACCCAATTTGAAATCTTCTTAAAGAACTTCAATTCATTTAACGAATTGGGAAGCGTGAAATTAGAAATTTTTTTTCTGATAAAGAAAAAAAAAGAAATAAAGTTGGTGGGAAAATAGCGACGTGGCAGATCGATTTGAATTATCCACTGTAGACATAAAACGTGTTCTCCGGTGTCTAATCTGCCGGCGCCGGTGCCGGAATTTCACGGAATTCTAGAGGAAGTAATTTGCTGTTTACCATCAAAAATTTGAAAACCCCTTTACATTGCTGGGCTCAGAATCAGTGTTCAATTTCATGGGCTCTTAAACCCTAATTTTTTCTGGGCTTTTAATTTGGGAATTCTCAATGTAGCGCTCCTTTACGAATCCAAATTTTCGAAAGATCTCATCGGAAGAAACGATAACGGCGATCGGAAAACATAAAGATGCGTGGCGGTGCAGTAGTGTGTGGACCGAAACGCGGTCTTTTACTATTTCGTGATGGAAGAAACTTCGCGAGATCCTTGAGCTCTTCTTCTTCGTTATCTGGTGATTGTAATTTCCCTATTAGGATTCACATTTCGCCATTTCTGTATCTTCTATCTTTAAACTGACTATGAACTGCTGGAAATGAGCTCTGCAATGGCGTGAGATTGTTAAATGTTCTCGGAAAGTCGAAATCTCGATTTTATAGTATTGAAAATTAACCGAAACAGTAAAGAATTGGAGTTAATGGATGATTTCTCTGTGGGTTTTTTTGCGTTTTTGTAGACCATGAACTTTTCATCAAAGACATAGCCAAAGCTCAGCCTCCTAAGCATCTTACTCAGCTGCTGAACATGTTCAAAGCTAGAGGTAGATCAAATCTTTCATGTTAGGCACAGGTTATTATAGTGTTTAATCATGTTTTCGCCACTGATTTCTAGAGGTAGCTATGTGTGTTTGGTGTGGGATTTGTGATGTATGTAATGAAATTGTATCAGGTGAATCCATAGTTTCTCCTGGTGCTAAGCAAGGTTTATTGCCTCTTATTATTCCATTGGTTAGAATCAGCCCAGGTATGATTAAAGGAATTGCTTAACTCTAAAACCTAAGTTGAAGCTGTGATTTTGTGTGATTATCTTAATTTTCAGGTTCTGTAATTGCTTTACTACGGTGGCCAACAGCTCCTCCTAGGTCGGAGAATCCTTCATGCTGTTATATCGTCCTGTTTCGTCATATATCTTACACATTGCCCTCTTTGCAGTATGGAGATGCCTGTGGTGGAAGTTCAGAAACATGGAGTTTGGTTTTTAGCAAATAATGTAAATCATTCTTGTGTAACAACTTTTGCTGGATAATCTCATTTGCATAGCTGATTTCGTCGTTACGAAACACTCAGGTTGATCAGTTCATTCATAGAAGATTGGTGGAAGAAGATGTTTCTAATCGCGAAGAATCTCGTCAAGAAATCTTCAATGCTGCAGCTGATGCTGGGAAGAAACTGTACAATGAGGGTGACTTTGCTAACTCAAGACTGATGGATGTAGATGCCTATCTTTTAAGAAAGGTAAATTATATTGAACTTAACTAATATCATACACTTTTTGGCACATTCATATCTAGATAACTATCAGCTTTGATTTCTAGGTTGGACTGTTTCCGGATGTTCTTGAACGCAAAGTTATTCGACATATTGAGAATGGAGACCATGTAAGGCTAGTTATAAGTTATAACAAGATGTAGACAGCTTGTTATCTCTTTTGTAACTATCTTAGTGTGCTATTACAAGGTTTCAGCTTTGGTAGCTGCTGAGTTTTATACAAAAAGAGGAAACTTTCCTGGATTTGCTCGGCCTTTCGCTTTCAACGCAAAGGTTTTGTTGAAGTTCGTATGATCCTCTCTTATTAACCCTTATCCCCAAGTAGATTGTTTATCTCCCATTTTAGAAAAATCTAAGAAATATGTGTTTTTTGTAGTCTTGGACGTAGCCTAGAAGCAAAAGATGCAGCTAGGGGTGCTCTGAAATCATCTTGGTGGACCTTAGGATGCAAATATGAGGTATACAAAACCTTGAATATCATGAAACCATTTCGATAATTTAAGAGAGAAGAGATCATGAATCTTGAAACATATGAAATAATTGCTCAGGAAATTGCGCAAATAGCAGAATGGGGAGATGAGCAAATTGTGCAGTATAAGGAGAGAGTTACAGGAGGAGGAAAGCAACGTGATATAGACAGAGGAAAGCCACCAGCTCAGGTTTGTTCATTGCCCATATCAATGTTCTAAAAATCACGCCTAGCAATTTCTTGAACATTGCCTGTATTCGTACTCAAAACACTTGTAACATGTTCTTAAACACAAGACATTTAAAAACAAAACCTGCAAATTTCAGGCATCTTTAGATGAAGCTGCATTCTTATTGGATCTAGCTTCACTTGAAGGGACATGGGATGAGTCATTGGAACGCGTTGCCGAATGCTACAAGGAAGCTGGACTTAACGACATTGCTAAGTTTGCTCTGTACAGAGATTGATAAGTCTCTTCTTCCCTTCTTTTCATCTACATTGAAATTAGAAGATCACTGGAATCAAAAACATTGATCTTCATAAACGCTGCTAAAGATTCAATTATTCAAGAGTACTGATCATGCCATTGGGTATCTAAGCGGAGATTTACATATATATATATATGCTGCCAAAATTTCAAGAACAATGACAGTGTAGGCTACATAGTACTGAAACATAAAGTAAGAATAGGAGAAACTTTTGAATAAACAGTACATGACAGTAATCTTCTTAGGTAGCAAAAGGAACTGGTAGCTTCTTGCTTTTCTTTTTTCTTCCCAGCAGTTTTCTCCAGAGACTTTTAACTCCTCCACTCTTTTTCTGAGGAACAATGGCGAAAGAGTTTGCTTCCACACCTCGGCTTTTGTCTGCAAGAAGAATATGTTCCAAGGCTTCAATGGTTTCATTGTAAACAGATGTCTTACCTAAACTGCCTCCCTTTCCTTTTTTGTCTGCTGCTTGCAGTTTCTGAGAATTCTTGGATTCTACGACAATGTCGTCTTCTGCCTTCATCTGGTCCAAAAGAGATGATCTTTGAGTAGTCAATTTCTTCTCTAGCTTTGTTTCTTGTGCAGGTTGTGCAGCCATGAGGTTGTTGTTTGATTTGTCAGTAAAATCAGACATGAGTATGTCTGAAAGTAGAGTTGTTTCCTTTGAGTTAGTCAATGCCTTGAGCTGCTTTCCTAAGTTTAGAATCGTCTCTTGACATTCAGCTAACTTTTCTGAAGCAGCAGTGATTTCAAACTCCTGAAATCATCCGTACACACATAGTATCGGTCAAAGACAAGACTGTACTGTGGAAGCTGTTCTCAGTTTAAGTCTTTATGTAAGAATTTGTTTTTATGTGCTAATCACTTACAGTTCTCATGTTCTGTTTTTCATCCAGCTTGAAGTCATTAACTGAATCACTGCAACAAGAAAACAACAGATGCATCAGAGATTAAGGTATGAATCTTTGATTGGCACAGTTCTTGAGCATTCTAATTTAGTACCTTTCTGTTTTGTTGTATAGATTCGTCGGCCCTTCGGTCATTGTTCTTGAAAACTTGTGATTTTCAGGTTTGTCTTCAATCAACTGATCCTTGCAAGCCACAAGAATCCCAACATCATCTTTCTTGACCTTATCTGTCTCAGAAACCTGACCAATTACTCCAATTTCTACTTCACTCTCGCTTCGTGACTCGTCCCATTCGAATTGCTTTTTGATCTCTTCTCTCATACTTGAAACATCTTGAAGAGAAAAACAATGATTCACAGTCCATTCCAGTAGAGAACTCACCTCTTCTACAAACTTCTTCATATCGGTTTTTCGATCTAACAGATCATAACAAGTATGCAGAAATTGCTGCAATACACTACTTAGTTCTGAAGTTTTCCATTGCAGGACGCGAGCAGTGTAGCCTGAATGCATTTCTGAGGTTTCCCTTTCATCCTTTAAACTAAGTCCATCGATAATTTCAACGATTCTTCGAATTGGTTTGCTGATTTCATACTCCATTGATTCACCTGTTTCTTCGATTTCAGGTTTATCTTCCATGATTACAGTTTCAGCTTGTTTTGGTGAAAACTGAGCTGCAATCTCAGAGCTTGAATTATCCATCACAGTCTTGACATCAACAGAGAAATGGTTTAAACTTAACAAAGCTTTTCTGATATCTTCAAGAACTTCCTCAGTGTTTCTCTCCGAGATATGCTTCTGCTCCAGTATCGCTTTCACGACGATCTGAAGCCATTGAGGTAACTTTCTCATTGAATCTGATCCAGGATTCATCTCTTCTACTCTTAAATCTGATGAATTTTCGTTAGATTCGTTCTCTAATGGACCAGCAGCTGAAATGGAATCAGAAGAACACATAGTATTTGTATCCATTGCTAACTTCTCCATTTCGGCGAAATCATCCATTAGTTTCATTTCCAAAGCTTTAGGAGTTCTAACCAAACTTGAAGTCATTTGTTTCTTGTTCTTGAAATTCTCTAGCTCTGAAAGTAAATTAGAACTCCATGAATCTGAACAACTAACCTTATCAAATTCTGATACATTACTGCTTCTGCTTGCTTCCATGTTTGTTCCTTTAGAAGATTCTTCAAAATTAGACTCGAATTCGAGTAATTTCGTAGCTGTTTTCGAGTATATAGTTCTTGAAAACTGAAGCTCATTAACTTTCTTGTTTAAAGCTTCTCTAAGAGTCTTGTTCTCTTCTTCCAATAAGCATAATTGTTCTGTGAGGTTACTGATCTTTTCAGACTCCATTGTTGCAGAGTTAGAGCTTCCATTGATTCTTCTCCTCCCCAACATATCAACTTCATTTCTCATTTTCGATAATGCCGCAGGTTCAGGTAACCGTTTCCTCACCAATATCCTTAATCTTTGACATTCCGATTCCAATTTCGCAACTTTCTTCACATTCTCTAAGTATAGTTTATGTGATTGTTCAGAAGTTCGACGAGTAAACTCTCGTTCTTCGTTCCTAAGCTCGAGTTCTTTCTCGAGTACTCGAACTTCATATCGTAACGAAACATTTTCCTTGTCTTTTGACTCCAAACTAGTTACCAAAACATTCAAATCTTCAAGAGCTTTGTTCTTTAGTAACAAAGCTTTTGTGAGTTGATTGTTTTCGCCTTCTAGTTCTGCTAACTTCTTAGACGTTTCGACGAGTTCTGTCTTTATAAGAAGTAATCGTTGTTCGTATTCTTCTGATGATTTCGTTAAAGCGTCGTGCATTCTTCGTTCTTGTTCCTCGCGAACAAATCGAAGTTGTTGCATACATTCTTTTAAACCTGAATCCATATGAGTTAATCTCTCATCACTTTTAGCTTTTGCTTTTAAAGCTTCTTCTAGTTTGTTCTTGAGAGATTCTTCTTCAGCTTTTGTCTTCTCCAAACCTTTGGGAACAAGAGAATAAAACACTTAGGAAGATTCTTGAAATCAAGAAAAGAGACTGAGGTTAAGGTTTTAGTTTAGTTAAAGTTTACCTGTGAGTGCTTCTTGAGTTTGAATCTCATGTTTTTTTATTAGATTGTCTTTAGCTTTGCACTCAGATATGACTAAGTTAAGTTTATCACTTAAACTTTTAAGTTCATTTTCCAGCTCTGTCTTTTCAGCTACATGCTTCTCAATCTAGTTTAAGGAAACAATTAAAAGTTACACAATCAGCAAAAATATCGTCGGATTCCAATTCAAAATCAATTGGTAAATCGATGTAAAATGTTTGTTTTTTCAGATGTTGGATTCCAACATGCCCCTTAAACCCTCGAGAGATGATAGTATTCAAATTGAACCTAATTTCACGGTTTTTGGATCGATAATACGCATTAGGATCTACCGAAAACTCTAATATTGTATATGAAACATGAGATTCTAGCTCAAAATCAATTAACAGTGAGTTGAATAACTCATGATTCTTTTATATTTGACTCATCATATATCTCTGGGTTCCAATTCAAAACCAATTGGAAATTGATTTAAAGATCTT
The DNA here is from genome assembly GCA_000411095.1 of Aethionema arabicum. Classification (NCBI taxonomy): domain Eukaryota; kingdom Viridiplantae; phylum Streptophyta; class Magnoliopsida; order Brassicales; family Brassicaceae; genus Aethionema; species Aethionema arabicum. Next base: position 62,423 of record KE152472.1, on the reverse strand, counting down.
TTTATTCATTCTAACCGAACGAAACCCCATTTTTTAGATCGATAATACCCATTCGGGTCTACGAAACCCCGATACTAGACGAAAAACATGAGATTTCAACTCAAAATCAATCGATAGTAAGTTAAATAGCTTATGCTTCTCTATATTTAACTCGCATTGCCTGGTTTTTTCCGATATGGGATTCTATTTCACGAAACATAACAAAACTCATCAAGATATAACCTTAACTCTACTCCACAAAAGCTTCACAACAATGGTGTTTTTTCAAGTTACATTACAACTTAAGTAACTTTAAAAAACCTTAACTTTGTGTCCAAAAAAAAGAGCATCAATTTCTCAAACTTAGCAGTAGCAAACACACAAAGTTATATAACTTATAACAGTATCAAAGTTTACTATTTTACCTCTTCATTGCTGCCATTGATTCTATCTGTTTCCACCATAGCTTTCTCGGATGATTTCTTCTTCCATGGCCAACCTTTACTCTCCATAGATTCTTATAATACCCAAAAACTACAAAACAAAAATAAACTAACTTTAATCTCTTACTCTTTGAACAATATAGAATCCTATAAAATAGAGTAAAAAACAAAAGAACTTGTTAAGCTCAGAAAATCATAAAACAAAATTGACAACTTTTTTTTTGTTTGATTTCTAAATTGGACCCACATTTACATGTGAATGTGACTCAAATCAAAGATTAAGAGTTTAAATTAAAAAAAATCCCATCAAAAAAAATCCCAAATTAGAAACAAAAATCTTCACTTTACTGCATAAAGTAAAGTAGAAAGCTTTTGCTACCTCCATTAATGGCGTCTGTGATCTCAAGAATAGTGTACAAAGTTGAAAACTTTAAGAAAAACCCATCACTAATCACACTATCTTTAGACACAGGAAACTCAATAAAGTCTAGATATTTCAAGCTAGCTCCATTAATGGCGTCTTTGATCTCGAAAACACAAAAAACTCAATAAAAGTGTAGATTTTTACCTGAAAAAGACTCCGATTTTGTCGAGGAAACAACAATGGGAGATTTTATGACAGAGAAAGAAAGAAAGCTTATCAGAAAAAGACGAAGAAATAGAGAGAAAGGCTTAAAGACAAGTAGAAGAAAAGGGACTGTTTGGCAAATAGGTAAAAGTTAGAGAGAGAGAAAGTTAAACTGTAGAGAGAGAGAGAAGGAGATGTGTCGGGTGGGATCTGAACGTTATGGGCCACGTACGCTTAATGAACGTTGGATCGGACGATATTTTAATTAATTTTTTTCTTATATTAAACCAACAAAAATTAATTAGATTAAATAGGTTTAATTTTTGTGTGACATGTTTGTGAATTTTATGGACCTTGGAATTATAATATTTTAAGTGATGTAAGATGATTTAATAATTAATTAATTTATTAGAGAGGGGAAAAAGGTGGATAAAGGGTGTGATTAATTAGTGGGAATGCTTAAATCTTAATCAATAATTAAATGAGTTAGATTAGAGTTTAGTGTGCAATCTAATCAATAATTAAAAAGTGTGTTTGTAGTTTTATGGATCTGTCATATGATTGATATTTAAATTAAATTTTTGTTTTCCTGACTCTTGTGATATTTTTTATTAAAAAATATTTTTTTTTTTGCGAAAAAAGGTAATTTTATGAAAATATCTTACTTGAAACGTTTATAATTAAATAATAACACAAGCAATATAAAAGAAATTTAGGTAATTTAAAAAAAAAAACATTTTGTATTTACAATCATATGATCTTTTTTTTGTCATTTCATAGAGATTGATCTTCTGATCTCATTTTTATCTAAAAAATAAAAGTTTTGTATATTTGAATGTAGAAATGAAACATATTTTCTAGTCTATACAAAAAAAATTATTTTTTTTGTATATTCATAGTAAATTATATAGACGAATTAAACATTTTAAATATATTATCAACATGTGTGAAAATTTGAATAGAACAAGATAACTAATAAATTAACAACAATATAAGATATTGTTTTGTAGTTGCTTTAAGAAAAAGTGGTTTCATATTTAATTTATTTAAATGATGAATGAAAAAGTGAATTTATTAATTAATTAATACTTCCTCGTTTTTTTTATAAGATGTTTTAGTTAAAAAAATTGTTTCAAAATAAAAGATGCTTTAAGTTTCCAAAATAAAAAATAATCTATTTTCACATTTTTACACTTTTTAATTGTTTATGATGATAATTCTTAACATAAATATTTTTGTCATTTTATTGATTTTATTAATTTGTGTGCGTTATTCTTAAACATTTTATATTGTAATAGGAGTATGAAATTTAGTAGTTTAAAATCAAATTTTAATGATAAAGAAACATCAAATTAACTTGTTAAAGATAAAGATAGTAAGGTGAAACTACAAACACACTTCCTAATGTTGATTAGATTGCACACTTAACTAAACTCATCAATTAATTATTAATTAAGTTTTAAGCACTCTTGCTAATTACTCTTTCTTCCACTTTTTTTTCTTTTCTAGTTAAAAAAAGATTTAAATTATTTAATACTCCTATTGTTTACTTATTAGTATTCCGAGGTTCATAAAATTTATAAACATGTTTTTAATTTTTCAATACATTTTGTAGTACTCTCTCCGTTCCATAAAACTTGATTTTTTAGAAAAAAATTTTGTTCCATAAAACTTGATTTTATGTATTTTTTATTTAAATTTAATCATGGACTAATTAAATATTTTTTTGAGTTGTCAAAAATATTTAAATTTAACTTGATTTTTTATTGGGAATGAAAGAATTTACTAAGTCCAGGTAATAATTAATCACAAACAAATTAAAAATAAAATTTATTTTAAATCATTAAATATTTTCTTAATTTATGTGAAAATACTAAAACATCAAGTTTTGTGGAACAGAGGAAACATCAAGTTTTGTGGAACAGAGAGAGTATTATTTATATTATACGTGATTGGATATTAAGTTCAATCTAGTAAATTGCTGAATAAATTATTTCCTCATTTTTTTTTATATTTCAATCAAATAAAATATTTAACCTGTTTTGATTAATTTGCTGTTTTGGAATTACCTTGTTACTCATTATTATATAATATTCTCAAGTTAGTATACTTTTTAACTATTTTGAAAATAATAACTTCCCATATCAACATTATTCATTTATTATAGCTAATGCTCCATAATTTGACATAATTTTTATACTATTAATTATGTGTGTTTATTTACTGGTTAACTTTACAAATTAAATTGTGCATTCCATATATTTTATTGAATTTTTTCAATCATGTGTTGTTATAAAACAAATGAGGAATGTTGTTATATAACAAATGATGAATATTGTTTATTTTTTTGTGTTATAGAAAAATGCTTTAATTAATTCTTAAACACTATATTACTCACTTATTAATACGATTATCCCCATAAATTTAAAAAATCAAAGGTATAAATGGGTCCAATCAACGATGTAACTAGGCAACCAAGTTCTTTTTAGGTGATCAGTCATCTATTAAAGTATGAATAATATTTTTCAATTTGTTTATAATGATGAGTTTTAACATGANGTTTATAATGATGAGTTTTAACATGATTACAAGTACACTTATATATATATATATATATATATATATAGTTTATTTGATATCTTTTTTATCTATTTATGTGTTATTATATTTGATATATATTATTTTGTAAAACATGTTGACCATATAATGATATAAAGTAATAGGAAAACTTAATGGTACAACCAAATATTATTATTTATTTATTATTTTACACATTATAGTACTAAAACATCGTTTTATATCAATGATTAGTACACTAGATTAATTCATTTTTTTCTCAACAACAAAATGTTCCTTTTTTTTCTCAACAAGAAAATGTTCAAAACAATATTTTTTATAATTTTCTTATAAACTAATTATTACCAATTTTGATTTAATCGTAATAAAATATGATAAAATTTCAAAATATAATCATTTACCAAAATATAATTTTCTTATAAACTAATTATTACCAATTTGATTTAATCATTATGATAAAATATAATAAAATTTCAAAATATAATCTAATAAGAACTACGACTTTTTTTTTTTTTTTTCTCAATAAGAACTACGACTTAAAAAATAATATCAACAGATTTAACAAAGAAAAAAAAAGATAATAATAATAATAATATCAACAGTGGAAAAAAAATAATAAATAATATCAACGGCGACAAAATAAAAAATAAAAAATATCAACAGCTTTACTTGTCATTTTCCAAACAAACCATCAAACTGAAAACATGTTTCACATAATAAAAAAAATTATTTTAAACAGCAAAAAAATTTTAAAAGACTGTTTTAAAACTTGTTCTTCCTTATTTGTTATTTAGTTTATTCCAAAGTAGCAAAAAAAAAAAAAAAAGACAATAATCAAAACAAAATCACAAAAAAATAACTCACGAATTAAACCTGTAAAAAAAGAAAATCAAACAAATAAAAAGTATAAAACCAAACAGTAAAAGTAAAACCACCAAATCCATCTTTCAATCCAATTTTTAAATTCATAAAAGAGTTTATAAATAACAATCAAAATCCAATCCCCGCAAAAATTTGTCAAATCATAAAAAAAAGTCAACCAACAGAGTAAAAAGTCAACAAATGAGAAAAGTCAAAGTTTGACGGTCAAGCAGTCTCTCTAATGGAAAGAGAGGCTAAGAGATCACTTCCATCTTCACTTAACTGTTGTGGTGACTGTGACTGTCCAACGTTTCTGAGCACATCTAAAGCTTCTGAAACTTTAGCGTTTAAAGCTTCCGGCGACTCGAGCAAGTGCAACACTTCGGTCTGGTCCATTTCTAGAAGCATTCCGGTGACTTTAGCTGCGTTCTCGTGCTCTAACTGGTCCACTAATGGGTATAAACTCTCACCTAGAATCTGCAATAACCCAAAAAAAAACTCTGTTTAAGAGCTACTTTCTTTGGAGGTATATCTATCTTGACATAAAAACAGGAACAGAAGAACCAAACCCAAACCGAAAAAAGAGTTCGGTTCAATTCCGGTGTAAAGTACGTATTGGATCTTAAACTCAATATGGGTTATTTTTTGGTTTTTTCGGGTATTCAGTTTTTAGGGTAATTTTAAAGTTTTTCAGACATTTTTTTGGATATGTATTTTCAGCAAGTATTTTCAGTACTGGACAGTAGGGCTGGGTAAAAATCAAAACTGAACAAACTCGAACCAAACCAAACCGAAAATTACGGTTTGGTTTAAGTTTGAGTTTTGATAAAAAAAAACGAATGAGTTTGATTTTTTAAAATAGTTTGGGTTCGATTTGATTTGGTTTTAAACTGAATCTGAATAATAACCCAAACAAAACCGATTATTTTGATATTATTTATAAAATAAATATAATATATTTTTATATCTTCTAAAGATTTGAATTTGAGTATTTCCAGCGATATTTTAAATTTTTGAATTCAAATCTTTTGTATATTTGAATATTTTTGGATGATTTTTAATGTTTTACCATTTTGAAATTAAAAACTATGGTGTTTGTCTATATTTTTAGATTATAAACTAATTTAACCCAAAAAAACCGAACTGAATTTTGTTTGCTTTCTATTTGATTACACTTTTTGAAAATCGAATAAATCGAACCTGAACAAAACCGAACTGAACAAACCAAACGCCCAGCCCTACCGGACAGGATCGTGAACCGGGAAGTTTGATTGGGTCATTCCGGTCGGGTTCAATTACAGATCAATAGTATATATATACTAGAATTATTATATTCTAAAAAGATTAAAGCAAACATAATTTTTATCATATTCAAAACTAGTAAATATTGTAAATTAATATTTCCAAAATAAATATTAAAAAATTATAATTTTAATATTACGAGCTTTATAAAAATATGCCAGAAAAAATTAATTCATAATAACATATAAATCAGGTTAAAAAATTATCCTTAGTAGCATTTTTTCTAAAATATTTGATAAAATCAAATTTAAAAGTCCTAGTTTAGCGAAAATTATCTATTTCAACTAATCAAACTAAATTGAATAAAATTAAAACTTCAAAAAAAATAAAAAAATAAAATAAAGAAAAATAAAATAATAATAATAATATCAAAACTTAACATAGAAAATAGACTGTGTTAACAAAAAAAAACCATAGAAAATAGACTCTGATTAAAAAAAAATAGACTAATAATAACTTAAGTTTTGATTTTATTTTTGATAGAATTTGAAATCTTTTACCGGTCCAACCGGATCATGGGTTTGTTATGGGTTGACGTCCCAGGTTTTTGTTGGGTTTTTGTTGAGTTTTTGTTGGGTTTTTGCCACTCAAAAACAAATCGGTATCGAATTCTCAGCTGACTCTAAAGTGCATAGATTTTCTCGACTTACAGTCCTTTGTTGTGCAGGCGACGAGTTAGCTAGAGCAGAAGCTAATGCACCAGTAGACAAAGGCTGCGAAAACGGCGGCATTCCACTCATGTCGTAAGCAACTGGAACCATTCCTCCATGCATAGCATTTTCCGGCATGTTCCGACCAGGAGGATAACGATATCCGCCACGTCCTCTTGGCATCATCTGCAGATATATATTCAGGACAAGACAGAAACAGGAGATTTTAGTATCTCAAATCAAACCAGGGTGTTTAAGACATGGAACTAGTTAGTTTTTTTGGTTAAGATTTAACCTGTGGCTGCATATAAGGCATTGGTTGCTGAGGTTGACGCATAGGTCCATCACCTGAGCGTCTACCACCACCTGGTCTTGGACCTTGTTGTCCTGGCTGCATCATTGGACCGAAAAAGTTTGGTCTCATTCCAGGAACTAGCTGTGGCTGATACCCAAATCCCGGCTGCAATAAGAGATTCATATATTAGTAGCTGATGTTTGTTGTGAAAAAACTTATCAAAACACACAAAAAAACTGAGTGGAATTAAACTATAATCTCAAAAGTGATAACCTTGAATTTTGATAACCTGTCTTTTAAACCCTACTGGGTTTTTTAAACTAAAATTAAAATTAAACATAGAATTAAACTATAATCTCAAAAGTGAATCAAAGAATATAATCCAGATTTGGATTGCTTATGCTATAACTTCAAGTTAAATTTGAGATTTTGGTTCAAAAATTCTAGTTATTAATAAAGTTTAGGGTTCAAAAAACCCGGTTATTGTAGTTCCAAGGTAAAAAAAAGTATATTTCACCAAACAAAAATAGTTGTGTTTAAATTACCATAATCTCTAATTAAAACTGCAAAACATGTATTCTTCTGACAGTGTTCGTCAGATGATATCCAGAAGAATAAAGCTTCTTTAACTCTGTCAAAATCAGACAGAATTACAAATCACAAAGCAGCAGTACCTGGTGAGGGATGATTGGAGGAGGTCCTTGACCGTAAAAAATCTGTTGTCCAAGACCTGGAGCACCAGCTGGAAAAATGGGCATACGAGGACCAACATTAGGCATAAAAGCAGGCCTCATCTGAGAAAACTGTGCCTGCAAAAGAACCATAAGGACAAAATCAAATAACACAATCATACAAAAGTAACTGCAGTTAGGTTTTCTTATTAGTTATGGAAAGTTACCTGCAGCTTAGCCCTTCTTTCTTCTTTCCTCTGCGCGAGAGCAACATACAACGGTTTGCCACTTACCATTTTACCGTTCATCTCACTGATCTGCAGAAGACCAAAAATATACATTATAAAAGACAAAAAAGGCTCAGACAGTTGAATATTAATGTCTGAACACAAAAACAATTTATATTACCACTCGAGAAGCTTCACTTGCAGCTGAGAAAGCAACAAAGCCTGACCCTTTGCTGGTACCGCTAGGGTCTCGCATAACCTGTTCGTAAGAATAAGATCCCAATCAATCAAAATATCATGAAATAGACCAAAAGTTAGTTAGTATTTATGCATAAAAGATCATAATACTGACCTTGCAGGAAGTAATGGTACCAAATTCAGAGAATAACTCACGCAACTTCTCATCTGTGACAGTATCATCAAGGTTTTTAACATATAAATTAAGCCCATCAAATTTGTTTCCTGTATCTCTTGATCCTTGTTCGTATCTTCGGCTCAATTCAAGTTCCCTCTCAGATTTCTTCTGAGCTTTACCGACATACCATTCCTTGTCGTCAAATTTCTTTCCGTTGAGGGACTCAACAGCACGAGCAGCATCTTCAGGATTCTCAAAGTTAACGAATCCAAAACACTTGGACTTTCCATCTCCGTCCCTCATTACAACAGCGCTTGAAATAGTACCGTACTGACCAAAAGTATTCTTCAACTCCTCATCTGTAGTAGTTTCCGCCAGATTCTTGACATAAACATTAGTGAACTTCGTCTTATCAGCAGCAGACTCTCTTTCCTCCTTCCGAAGAAATGGCCCAACAAAAAGCTGCTTGTCTTTCAGCATTTTTCCGTTCAGCTTTTCAATGGCGTTTTTAGCTGATTCGTCATTCTCAAACTGCACAAAACCGTATCCTCGGGACTGACCCATGTGGTCAGTAGCTACCTTACAGGACACAATAGTTCCACACTCTGAAAATTTCTCATGGAGAGTTTTGTTGTCAACTGATTTGTCCAAATTCTGCACATCAGAAATGAAAACAAATCCATAGAATTAGTCATGAAACAGAACAAAACCTGTGAACTTTGGCTAGGGCATTGAAAAGCTTACCTTGACAAATAAGTTCCCAACACCACTCCTACGAGCAGAAGAATCTCGGGAAGAGTAAGTAACCCGAATCATCTTGCCTTTGAGATCAGTGTAGTTCAGCTCATTGAGTGCCTTTTCCGCTGTAGAAGAACATCAAAAGAAACTCAAACCAAAGCAACAAAATCGCTGAGAAATCAATCTAAACTTCTAATGTAGGGACAGTAAACGCAGAGAAATATTAAACATTAATCTATAAAACAAGAATTTAACCAGCATTCGATTATCACCATTCCAATGAAGCCATTCTTCAAAAAAAAAAACATGAAACTGGCCACAAAATTGTTCATGTCCACAATAACCATCACTCAGAATTTGGCCACAAACTGATCATAATCGTGAATCAAATGATAATGCGAATGTTTCTAGATGAATATTAGAGACTAACCTAACTCGAAATTGCTATAGTTGACATAACCATAACCAAGGGAAACATGAGTAGCAGCGTCACGGCAAACACGAACCGATACAACCGAACCAGCTTTAGAGAAATAATCATAAAGCTCAGAGTCCGTAACGCTGAGTTCCAGATCTCCAACATAGAGCGGAAAAAGAGCACCGGGAGTCACTCCATCATTTCCAGTCGTCGTCCCTTCTCCAACCAAAACCGGTGGAGGCGAAATCGAAGGAGCCTGAACCGAAGGAGCCTGAACCGAAGGAGCCTGAACAGAAGGAGCCTGAACCTGCGCCATTGCTGCAATCTCCACAAAAATCAACGGATTGAACGAAGAAAAAACCTAACGAACGCGACGCAAATCGAAGAAAACAAAAAATTAATTAGGGATTTTTAGGGTTTTCTTCTACTTTGAAAATTTTCTAGGATTTTTTGGGGTTTTTTTTTGGTTTTTTCAGGGATAGAAGAAGGATAAAATAAGACGACGACGACGAGGTCGGAGATGATGGTGGGCAGCACGGCGATACCGCAGCGGATAGTGATTGAGAAAAGTTGAGATTTTATAGTGATGGTGAAAACAAAAACGAGTAAAAAAAGACTTGCTCGAAAACCCTAGAAAGTCAATTAAAAAAAACAAATCTTTTTTTTTTACGGTTTTATCAAAATTAAAAAATATTAATATATACAAATTAAAAAAAAGGAAAGAAATTTGGGGGAAATAAGGAAAGAAATAGTCTGCTTTTTATTATCAGCCGTCCGATTATTTTACCTTCACTCAGATGGGACCCACATCTCTCACGTGATCATCTCGTGACTGGAGCGAGTGAAGAAGACCTAGTCACCGGAATCACTCCCGCCGGACAATGAATGAACGCCGCCGTCATTCTTTTCGCTCTACTTTAAATAACTTTCCGGCGATCGAGGTCTATTGCCGTCTAGCACGGAATAAACTCAAATCTATCTCACTTTACGTTCCGAATCGAGTAGGAGACCTTCCGATTCCGTTTTCGGCGCCGGCGCCGATTTGATAACGAATTCGTTCTCCTGTACGACTGGTCAGTTTCTTCTAAAGTTTAATTTTGGGTCTACATTTACCGATTCGAAATTTTGTAGTAGTTGTGGTTGTCTAGATCATGTGGTTTAGTGTTCTTGTTGTCAATTCGATTCGATAATTACGAATTTGATAGCTATTTAGCTTCGATCATACTCATACCTAGTGAAATTTTTCTACAAGGTTCTGTAATTTCGTGAATTTTGCTGCCTGCTGACTCTTAAGATTGAGAATTCCAGTATCTAGGTTATTGGAATCAGTGTTTTTTCCTTCAAGTATGTTGTCTAAGTACTGTATTTGTTACTAGAGCTTAAAATGCCTAAAATGGTGTGATTGTTGCTACATCTAAGAAGTAGAGTATACAATTTGCTATGACCACTGTCGATTAAGCTGTTCGTTCTCTAAATTTATTAGGGTGCTATGATCCTCCATTGATAAGAAGAAGAAGTAGCAGATAGTTTATAACTTCAATGGCAGATTCTCCTTCTTGAATGTAACTTCAATGGCAGTTTCTCATGGATTGCTGAATCCTGTTCTTGTTGTCTTTGTTATTCTCTCTTAGACAGCTCTAAAGCCTCGTGGAGAATCGAATCAACGGGTTTTCTTATGATAAGATAGAGACTGGAAATAGGTTAGTATCACTGTTATGTTCAGGTTACATGATCCTACTGGTGGCTTGTTGAATCTCTTAGATTATAACTTATTCTTGGCTTTGGATTTTCTTAGATTATAACTTTTAATTGTTCTTGGCTTTGGATTCCATATCTGGTAAACAGAGAACTAACTACACATAATCTATGTGGTTTCCTTGTTTTTTGAATAGCTATGTGGTGAATGTTTCTTTGATCTATCTTGCTAAGAAAAGATGTAGAAATGAAGTGAAGTAAGAAGAAACTATATGCACATAGGTTGTAGGTAGTGATAACTCTCTATTTCAATCATTGTTAACGAGTATTTGCACTCTTGAAGTGATAAAAAAAAACCAAAGTTTCATGACACATCTGAACTCTTATTGCATGTTTTGTGGTTAAATATGTCATGAGAAAACTCAAAACACCATGTTTCCTGAGTAGTCACATTGTTTCTCTTTAGCATTCTCTATTCTAGTTCTTTAATGATGAATCCTTGATAGTTATTAGATTCAAATCTCTGAAAGCTTTTGTTACTTGTTAAGAGTTATGACCATAGCAGAACAATCTAGCTAAGTTCTTGAGATTGTAATGAAAATGTTTGTGGTAAGAGTTTAAGTAGGAATAGTTTCTACATCTCTCTTGTGATTGTCTTGTGTTCATTTTGCAGAGTTTCAGAGATTCTAGAACACTCTAGAAGCTTCCAAGACTGTTAAAGCAAGGACTTCTTGTGTACTTAAGCTATGTAAGTGCATCTCTTTCTTGTAGCTTGTTCTGTTTGGTTGATGGGATTAGGTTATCTGATGATGCTTTAGGTATAATTATGAATAATTCTCATCAAAATCAATTTAAAGAAGTTAAAAGATTTTATATTTTCGTTGGTTTTTATTTGTTTATCCACCAAAGTTTCATCTTTTACGCCACACTTTCTTTTTTGCTTTTGTTGGTCCAACCAAACTGTATCTGTCTTTGCTCATGATTTTTGTATGTCCGTACAGTTTAGGCACTAATGGTAAGCCAAAGTAGTATATATAATAAGTATATTTTTTTTAGTCAAATATAATAAGTATTTAAATAATAGTATATACTAAAGTCTACTTTTTTTCATGAATATTCATTTTTTATTCGTTTTTTTTTGTAGTAACTGTGTAGAATAAATAGATATAAAAAAATGTATATAACCTTTTTGAAATTTTTTATTAGTATGTGTAATTTGTATGAAACTGATAGAATGTTTATATTAAATTTAGTTTTTTAACGGTTATTTTGCACTGATTTTATATAGTTAATGGTCACAAATTTTAACAGTTTACTATATTTGATAGAGATTAAATCTCTAATTTACAGCTGTTATTGCATAGAGTATTGATTCATATATACTTTTATACTTAATTTAGTTTTTTAACTGTTCAGAATAAATTTATTTAGTCAATATTGTATTTAATAAATTTAAAATTTATAAACTGCCAGAATATTTATATACTTAATTTAGTTTTTTTAACTGTTTCAGAATACATTTATGTAGTCAATATTGTATTTAATAAATTTAAAATTTATAAACTGACAGAATACAATATGTATATACTTAATTTAGTTTTTTAACTGTTTCAGAATATATTTATTTAGCCAATATTGTATTTAATATTCCATTATTTTCTGTAATGTCAAGATTCATTGCATTTTCTTGTTCATCTACCATTTATAACTTTTACGGATTAATTTAAATAATTCTACAACGTAATAGAAATCAATTTTTTTATTTTTTATTTTTGTTAAAAACCAGTCAAAATAAAATAAAAAAGTGGTTGCAACGTCCGGCTCTGGCTATTATTAACTAATTAGAAAGTAAAAAAAATACCATAAAAATAAATGTCACTTTCAGTTATAACTTTTTACCCTTATTTTTTTTTTTAATAATTATTCAGAAAACATGTCTGCAACAGTTCTGTCTTTGTAACAGAACATTTTTTTATTGTTTTGGTCACAAGATTCACAACATATCACAAGTAAAATCGCAATCAATTACCGTTTATTTTTATATATTTCACGTTTTAATTGGTCAAACTAGTTGAAATATCGAAAAGAATTCTTCTTCTTTTACTGTTATAAGTTACAAAAATTAAAGTGTTTTAAACCCTCAATTATTTTCATTGAGTACAAAAAGATTTGATCTATTTAAATGATATTTTTAAATTTTAAATGTTGGTAACCAAATAATTTCATATTTAAATTTTGATAACCAAGTTTAAAATCGAAAATTTAAAACCAAACGTAAACATTATAGTCTAATTAACCAAAAATTAAATTGTATTTTTAGTTATTCTAGTTAATTTTGTGCTAAAAGTTTAATTTTGATTTAAAATATGAATATCAAGACTCATAGTTTAAAAAAACCGGTTATCGGGAATGAAATTCTAAAAAACAGCTTATCAAAGTTTATGATTTAAAAATCTATGATAGTGCGTATTTAAAAATAGTTAAGGGTTTAAAATACTATAATTCATAATTTACACCTTTTGTTCATTAGATTTATATTATCTTAAATTCACGATTAAATAGTTTGTCTGATTCGATAGAGTTTTTATATTATTTTTATAACCGATTAAATTACATTGCATTTGAATTTTCTAATAGAATCTATCTGCTATGAAATTCTTAAATCGAAATCAACAAATGAATGAATAATTTTGTAAAATTGTCCCTACAAAATGTAAAAAAATTAACTCTAAAACCCCATCAAAAATCACTTTAGTGGTTACCATAATTTTAGAGCTTTAGTTGTTATGACTTAGACATGTTGCACCAACTTCCACAATTATATGTTTTTTTCTTTTTCTAATCATATTATATAGTATTTACTATTTACTTAGACATAAAATTCAAATTGATATTATTTTCACTAAATCATACAGATTATGTTTTCGTACAATGCACAATAATATCCAACAAATTAATTAAAAAATTTTATTTGGTAAATATAAGTAAAGAAATTAGACTAATTTAAACATTTTTAAATATATTCAGTATTCTCAAACCTCAACAACAACAGATTTTGAATATACATTCATCATTTCAACATTATATAGATAGATATATATATATATATCCAAATATTGTAAGCACAACAAATAAAAGTTTAATTATCGATAACTTTTTTTTTAAATCACCATATGACAAGATAAGAATTTAATGTTTTTTCTTACGTCACTTTAATATATAATATTAAAGCGAAATTAAGTGTTTTGGAAAGAAAAAAAAGTGAAAAAAATTTGAGATTTTGATATTCCTCATTTTGTAAGTTTAACATGAAACTATATATATGAATAATCAAATAACTAATTTTCTTTATCAAATTTAAAATTAATGATTTTCTTGCATCAATTTCATATCTTAATTATTACAACATGGTAATTTTTGTTAATTTGAGATAACTTCATCATTGTAATATATAATACTAAAATTAATTTAAGAATTGAAAAACAAAAATTGAGATTTTGATATTCATATCTAGATTCATTAAGTAATGATTAGTGATTTTTCTTGCATCAATTTAATATCTAGATTCATAATTTTGTACAAAATTGATAATTTTTTAGAATTTCAGATAATTTCATCATTTATCCAAGTTTAAGTATAAAATTATTAATTTAAGATTATAAAAAAAAATCGATGTGTTTGATCGAAAACAAAAATTGTTAAATTGAGATGAATTTAACAGTAAAAAAAAATAACGGAAAGCGCACATTAGCAAACACCAGCGCATGTTAAAGAAACCAAAAAAAAAAAACAAACATTCTCTTACTATCTCCTGACCCATTCATCATTATCATCAACTTCACCCATCAATTCCGGGTCCGGATCCGGGTCGGGTATTTTATTCAAATCAACCCGATCCAATAACCCAAACCCATTACATCTCCTAAACCCTAATTCTCCCTCGATTTTCACCGCCGTCGCATCCACCTGAGCTCCAACCTCCGCCGCTTTTCTCCTTATATACGCCGCAGACAAATCTCCTCCTCTTACTCCTCCGATTTCATCCATTAACTCCGGGAAATTAAGCCGAGCTGAAGGTCCACGAAGGTAAAACACAGCTGTGTCGTATGCACGCGCCGCCGCTTCAGGTGTTGAATAAGATCCAAGCCAGATCCGTGACCGTTTATTTGGTTCTCTGATTTCTGCTACCCATTTTCCCCATTTTCTCATTCGAATTCCTTTATATAGCTTCTCTCGCTTCCTTGACCCCATCGCCGGAGATGTAACCGTCGTCGTTGTTGTCGCTGTTGCTGTCTCCATTTTGGCGGTTTTTGATTTTTAGAGAATCATTGGGATTTTGATTTTTCGCGGATCTAGGATTTGGAGATCTGTTATGAGGATGAATTAGAAAATTGAAACTGCTATAAAAAATGAGAGAGAGAGAGGAGTTTGAAATTCACCGACTCTTTATGATTATAACACAGAGACTCGTTTATATAGATACACATATATATGTATATGTATATATGTGTATGAATTTTGTTTTTTTTGGAAGTAATATTTATGATATGCTTATTCGTTATTATTATTTATTGGAAAAAAATATAATTATTATTTTATATGTTTTTTTTTTAACGGAAGTTATTTTATATGTTAACGCACAAAAAAATGAATTTAATTTGTTGGCAATTTTTTTTGTTATTTATATATACAAAAATAATGTAACAATTTTTTTTGTTTTATATGGAAAACGATTATAATTTAGTAAATTAATAGTAAGTTCAATGTAGTTTTTTATTTAATTGTGATAACAATTAAATATGTGAAAATATTTTTTTTTATATTATTGATAAGTCTTTTTTTTTTTTTTTGCTTGCTTATTTCAAAATTTGATTCTTTATATTTATTGTTGTCATACAAATGTTATTTTTACTAATGTAATCTTACATAATTACATTTTGTAAAATTAAAAATAAATTAGTAGATAGAATACAATGCTAACAAAAATCAAATAGTTTACATCAATTTCGATATAATATGTATATTTTGTATATGTCAATTGTTAGTATTGAAAAATAAAAATATGGCGAAACATAAATTATGATTTTATAGAAATTTTTAAAATTTGATGGTTCACAAGAATGTTTCAAAATTTGATTTAAGAAGTTTTTATAATGGTATCTAGCTAAAACTAATGTTAATTGTATTTATTAATTAAAATATTAAGTTTACCTAAATTAAAGAAAAAAAACTAATTTTATGAGGGAAAGTGGATTGCTGTTGTAGAAGATAGGCAACAAAACAATATATTATGTGGATTCACTTTATTTAATTTGTACAAACTTATAAGCAATTTTAAGATTAATAATAATTATA
>KE152471.1:688-15604 GCA_000411095.1 Aethionema arabicum | reverse complement strand
TATTTGATTAGTATCAACCGCCGGAAACCGCTATGAACCGCAAACACAACCGCAGCGGTTCGTAGCGGGTGAACCAATCACCACCTTACTTACCTTTTTTTCATAATGAATAAATCTCATTTATTAAAATAAATAATTATATCACTTTTACTAACTAAAACCTTAAAATTAAAATAAGTATAAATTCATAATTGAAACTTTGATATTCTTTGTACAGGTTCGAAAAAAATCTCACTTAGTACATATTTACCAAATTTCATTTATTAAAAATAATTAATGAAATCCATTAATATATTTTAGGCTAAAACTGTATGTACTTTTTGAAACATGAAATAAAGAAAGAGAGAGCTCAAGAAGAGAGCTTAAAGAACTTTGAAGTTTCTTGAACCTTTATTAATTTCTCAAAACTTAACTGAATACAAATTACATAAATTCGATTTTAGACTGGAATTGATCTAAAGATAGAAGGTTGAGATGCATCAAGATGTCATCATCTCAAGGATCAGTTACAGATTTAAACACTCAAATCTATTTGAAAGAAGCAAAGCCGTTGGAACTGTTGAATTTCCGTTAAGCTTTGTTGAAGACGATGTCACGTCAGCAGAGTGAATACGAGCTGATTTCTTGATGGGCTTGAATTCACTTTTATCTTCATTTTGGCCCATTTCACTTGCAATTGGTTTAATGACATTTGAGGAAAGTTCAATGTCCTTTAAACCGAGTTCAATGTTCGTTAAACCGGTTTTGAGAACCGATTTTTCATCTTTAACCTTTACATTCCCCCGCAAACTTGAGGTGGGAGGAAGGCACACACCAAATTTGTAGCGTAAGTCACTGAAATCAGCAGTTGGAAGTGATTTTGTGAAGATATTAGCTAGTTGTTGATGAGCTGGAATGTGTTGAACTTCTAAAAGACCAAGTGAAACCCGTTCTCTAACATAATGAAAGTCCACATCGAAATGTTTTGATCGATTATGAGCTTTGGATTAGCTGTAAGATATGTTGCTGAGAGATTATCACAGAAGAGCAATGGTGGAACTGATTGAGAAATACCAAGACTGTTGAGTAGTGAGCTTAACCACGTTAATTCTGCAGCTGTGTTTGAAAGAGATCTATATGCAGCCTCTGTGGAACTTCTTGAGACTGTTGGTTGCTTCTTAGCTGACCAAGAGATGATGTTATTGCCTAAAAAGGTACAAAAGCCACCGACTGATCTTCTTGTTTCTTTATAGTTAGCCGAATCTGAATCACTATAAGCACTCAAGAACATCGTTGATTTAGCAGAGAGAAAGAGACCATAGTCTGCAGTGCCTTTTAAGTAGCGCAAGATACGTTTCAGCAGATTAAAATCTGCCACAACAGGACACTGCATTTTCTGACAGACATAGTTGACAGCAAACTGTATATCTGGCCTTGTGAGTGTCAGATATTGTAATTTGCCAGCCAAGCACCGGAAATAAGACGGTTCAGAGAATAATTCATCTTGATGAGCAACTCTGTCTAGTTGCAAAGGCAATGGTGTTGAAACTGGAGCACAATCTACCATTCCTGCAGTTTGTAGCAGGTCTTCTATATACTTATGTTGATTTAAAAATAACCCATGAGAGTGTGAATGTACCTGAATTCCCAAGAAGTAGTTCAAGTCTCCCATGTTTTCATTTTGAATTCTTTATGTAATACCTGTAGCAGTTTATCAATAAGAGATGCATTATTTCCAGTAAGCACCATATCATCAACATAGAGTAGTAGAATCATTATATCAGCATCCTTGATGGACACAAATAGTGAAGGATCAGCAAGGCTGCAAGTGAACCCAAATTTCAAAAGATAGTTACTGAACTTGTTGAACCATTCTCTTGGGGCTTGCTTCAAACCATAGACAGCTTTATTGAGTTTGCACACATGATTTGGCTTGTTAATATCCACAAAACTAGGTGGTTGTCTCATGTACACTGTTTCAGATAGTTCACCGTGTAAGAAGGCATTGGTAACATCCAACTGACGTAGTTTCCAACCCATAGTAGTGGCAAGATGTAACACAACTCTAACAGTACCAGTTTTAACCACTGGACTGAACGTTTCAACGAAATCAACTCCTTCTTCTTGATCAAAACCTTTAGCTACTAACCTTGCTTTCAATTTATCCAAAGAGCCATCTGCTTTTAACTTGGTACGAAACACCCATTTGCAGCCTAAAACATGCATATCTAATGAAAAAGGCACAAGAGTATAAGTGTTAGTATCCATGAATGATTTAAACTCATCATCCATAGCTGCTTTCCAACCAGAATGTTGAAGTGTGGTCTTGACAAACTTTGGTTCTGTCACAGGAGTAGTGACTAGCATTATATATTTTGGATTAGGCTTCCTAATCCCATCCTTAGCCCTTGTAACCATGGAGTGAGCTGGAGCCTGAGCTGTGGTAGAAGCAGGACTTAAGGGAGGAAACTTTGTGTCTGTAAACAGAGGATCTATTGGTGCAGTTTCTTGAACATCCCTTGGAATTGGTGGTTGTATAGAAGCCTGAGAAGGTCGTGCTGAAGGAGCATTAAGCACAAAATCCTCTGTAATATCAGAATTGTCAACTGATGAGACTGGTTGAGGTAGATATCCTTTCTGCCAAGCAGACAGCAATGGAGTATTAGCTGTTTTAGGCAGAGATGAATACTCTTTGGAAAATGGGAACTCATTTTCATCAAAGAGTACATGTCTGCTGATATACACCCTTCCAGTTGCTGGATAAAGGCATTTGTAACCCTTATACTTATCATTGTAGCCAAGAAAGACACACCTTACTGAACGTGGCTCAAGCTTGTGAGTAGTATAAGATCTGAGAGATGGATAACAGACACATCCAAATGTCCTCATAAAAGAGTAATCCACTGCTTTACCAAACAAAACCGTGAAAGGACTGTCTTTATTCTCCATGATACTTGATGGCAACAGATTGCTAAGAAAGCTTGCAGTAAAGAAGACCTCTACCAAATACTCCAAAGGCAATTTTGCTTCAAAGAGCATAGACAAACCAAGCTCAGTAATGTGTGTGTGCTTTCTTTCAACAATGCCATTTTGCTGTGGCGTGTGAGGACAGGAGATCTGTTGCTTAATGCCACTCTGAGCTAGATGTGTAGAGAATGCAGCACTTGTAAATTCTCCACCTCCATCACACTGAAACACTTTGATAGTTCTGTTAAACTGATTTTCAACTAGTTTCTGAAATTGCAGAAACACTGAGTAGAAATCTGATTTTAATCTCAAAGGATAGAACCAACAGAATCGTGAATAGTTGTCAATGAAAATGACATAGTATTTAAATCCCTGAAATGAACATATTGGTGATGGTCCCCATAGATTACAATGTATTCTCTCTAAAGGATATGTAGCTGTAAAAACACAAGCTGAAAAAGGAAGCCTAGTGCTTTTCCCAAGTTGACAAGAATCACAAAGTTTGCTCGCGGTTTTATTCATTATGATAGACTTATTTGCAGAAAGATGTTGCAAAACTTCCTTGCTTGGATGGCCAAGACTCCTGTGCCATACTTCATCACTAGTAGCAATTTGTCTCGTAGAGTAGAATGCCATGAAAGCAGGGTTGTCAAGCACATATAGATCATCACGCATGTGCCCTTGAGTTAGAAGCTTCTGTGTGAATATGTCCTTAACATATACACCATTACAGTCAAATGTGAATGAGCAGGGGTAATCAGAGGTGACTTTAGATATAGACAGTAGTGACTTTGTAATAGCAGGACAAACAAGAGCATCTTTTAGAGGAATGGTACATGTAGTTGTCTGCAGTGGGAGAGAACCAACATAAGTGATGGGGAGGAATTTGCCATCACCTACCATGACCGAATCAGTACCACAGTATGGTGTAACTTCCTGCAGATGAGTTACTGAGTTAGTGACATGAGCAGATGCTCCAAAATCAGGGTACCATTCTGCATTAGAGTGATAAGCAGATTCAAGATCTTGATGCTTAGATGCAGTTAAAACAGTAGGAGCAGATTCTCCTTGGAAATGAATATCAAAGTGCTTAAAGCATTTCAGTGCAGCATGATCAATGCGTCCACAGATTTGACATGTAGGTCTGTTATTAGTATGAGTATTAGATGAGTTGTAGGATTGCTGATGAAATCATCTTCCTCTGGTTGAGTAGTCACTTCTACTACCTCTGTTACCATTATACTCACCTCTGTTACCATCATATCTAGAATTGTAACCTCCTCTTCCACGAATGGCTGAGAAATCTGAGTTATCAATACCATTGTTTGAGACATAGAATGCAATATGAGGCGTTATTTGAGTAGTTGATGCATCAAAGGCAAGAAGACGATCATCGACCAAGCTGAGACACAACATCTTCATAAGATGGTCCAGGATTGGTATTGAGGGCTCCCTCAATCATAGTGATGATTGCCTGATAGTCTTTGCCTAATCCATGAAGAACACCAAAGATCTTGTCCTGTTCACTAATAGGATGACCAATAGAGCTCAGAGAATCACATATTCCTTTATATTCTCTAAGATAATCAACCATAGTCTTGTTCATCTTGACAATGTTCTGCAACTTTCTTCTGAGTTCAAAGAGCCGTGATGTAGAGACTTTATTGGAGTACTTTGAGAGAGCAGACCATACCTCACAAGATGTGGTGAGATGATAAACTCCTCCTAAAATATCTTCAGATAGAGATCCAAGCAACCATGCTCTCGCCATTTGATCAGATCTAAACCATATATTGTAAGCAGGATTAGTATTTGTTACCGTAGTGTCACCATTCTGTACTGTAATGGTGAGAGGAGGACGAGCTTCTGCTCCAGTAACAAATCCAAGGAGAAGCTGACCAGAGAGAAACGATTCAAACTGCGTCTTCCATAACAAGTAGTTTTTCTCGGTGAGTTTGAGTGTAACGCACTGAAAAATACTCAGAACTGGAAGAGAAGAGTGATCCATTGCCTCAGGAAAAGAGCATGTGCTCTGATACCATGAAACCTAAACAAAGAAAGAGAGAGCTCAAGAAGAGAGCTTAAAGAACTTTCAAGTTTCTTGAACCTTTATTAATGTTTCAAAACTTAAGTGAATACAAATTACATAGATTCGATTTGATACTGGAATTGATCTAAAGATAGAAGGTTGAGATGCATCCACATGTCATCATCTCAAGGATCAGTTACAGATTTAAACACTCAAATCTATTTGAAAGAAGCAGAGCCGTTGGAGCTGTTGAATTTCCGTTAAGGTTTGTTGAAGACGATGCCACGTCAGCAGAGTGAATACGAGCTGATTTCTTGATGGGCTTGATTTCATTTTTATCTTCATTTTGGCCCATTTCACTTGCAATTGGTTTAATAACATTTGAGGAAAGTTCAATGTCCTTTCAACCGAGTTCAATGCTCGCTAAACCGGTTTTGAGAACCGATTTTTCATCTTTAACCTTTACACTTTTAGAGAAGACGGTCTATTTCCCCATGCGATGTATCATATAGTAACAGATCCCTACGGTAGTATGCCCTCTATGCAATTGCACACAAATTGAAAGATCGAGATCTCACTCCCCATAAACTATGGTTTCTGTGAGTGTATTTGTCTTGCAGGAAAAATGACTTGGTCTTGAAGAAAGGAATAAAGCAGTTGTGAGAAAGTCTAAAGCATCTCTGATTGACTTCAGACAATCAGAGAAAGAAGCATTGGAATCTGATAACCAATCTTTCATGAATTGGGCTGAGACAGAAGAAAGAGACTCCTTCTGCAGAAGTTTGGCGTGTTGCCAAATAAGGAAAAAGTAAGTTTTACCTTTGACAAACTGATAAACCCCACTAGGAGTATTTCACAGAGTCAAAGGGTAAAACAAATTTTACCAAAGGGTAAAATGGAAAAGCTTAGGAGAAGCAAAAATAGCTGATAGTGATTGTCAAGACCGGCGTGTTGATCGCAGGGAATGGGCACACACAAAGGACCGTCTGACGGTGGCTAGACAGAAGACTTGAAGAAAGGGTTTCTCTCAACAAAGAGAGAGAGAGAGAGAGGACACCTAGGGTTTCACTAAGGATCTATATAAGATAAGAGTGAGATCTTTGCATGAACTTAACACAATAGAGAGAGTATTGGAGAGTTAAGTTCTTGAGAAGATTATTGTGTGTATTGTAACCCACTGAGAGTTTATATAAATAGAAAGAATCTGTTTGTGTATAAACCGTGTTGAGTGTTCAAGTTCTAGTAGTATCTGCACTTTCAATTGGTATCAGAGAAAGGCGCCCTAAGCTGTTGGGTGACAGATCTTGCGAGATGGATCCTACTAGGGAGGTTGTGTCGGTTCCCAAACCGCTCATGCTAGATATTGAATCTTATGGCTACTAGAAGGTCAAGATGCAATACATACTCAGAGGGATCGATGAAGACCGCATGGGAGTCGGTGCTGGTCGGATGGGAAGAACCGAAAGCACTTGGTGATGGAGGTGTCATGGTCCTTAAAGAGCGAAGCTTACGGACGGATGTAGAGAGGAAAGCCTGCAAGTTCAATGCTAAGGCGCTGGCCACCATATTTGCAGCAGTAGCACCGGCGTAGTTTAAGCTTGTCCAAGGTTGCACTTCCACCAAACAAGCATGGAACACTCTTCAAGTTGCTTTTGAAGGGACGTCAGATGTCAAGCGCTCAAAGCTGGACATGCTAGAGTCACAGTTTGAAAAGCTAACCATGGGACCATCTGATTCCATCTCTGACTTCAGTTCTCATCTAAGCACCATCTCCAATGAGGCGTTGGTACTGGGCAAAATCTACAAAGATAAGAAGCTGGTCAAGAAACTGCTCAGATCTTTACCACACAAGTTTCATGCTCAAAAGACTGCCATGAAACTGTCCAAGAATACTGACACACTGGGTTATGCAGAAGCTGTTGGGCTCCTTAGAGAACATGAGATGAGTCTTCAAAATGACAATGGAGGAACTCAATCTCAGCCAGGAATATCAGTTGCAGCAAACCAGGACAGTGAGAATCTTGAAGACTTTGTTGGTGTTCTTGTCAAAAAGGCAGTTGACAGGTTCTTTCGTCGGTCTGATACTCGACCACATAACTCATACAATGGTGGTAAAGGAGAAAGAGAACAGCATGGTTCGTTAGGAAACGAACACTATCAGAAGGCAGGAGTAAAGTGTCTTGAGTGTCACGGCATTGGACACTATAGAAGCAACTGTCTTATTGCTCGCAAGAAGGAGCTGAAGTGTCAAGGAATAGGGCATACACGGATCGAGTGTGTTTCCTCCTCATCCAAAGGAAAGCAGAAGTCATCGACACTCTGGAGTGACAGTGATGATGAAGAGGAAGATGCTATCAACAACTTTGTGGCCTTCATTAGTCCTATAACCTCTGACGACAGTGACACACATCTTCCTGAGTTTGATGAGCAAGAATATCGGTTTGATGATACACTATCAGATCTTGTTAGTCCAACCTATCACGAACTCATGGATGCAAGGACTCAACTGTTCTTCAGGCAAACTCAGTTTCAAATATATGAAGAAACCTGTAAGAAAAGGGAGTTGGAGTTTCAACTCACTATTCAAAAGCTGACTGAAGAAAAACAAAGTCTTGAACAAAGTCTACTGCAACTCAGTTAACAAGTGAGGATGCTTTCACCAGGTACAGAGTCACTTGAAAAAATCCTCGGATGGGGATTACAGTCTAATCAGAACAGAGGTTTAGGCTACACTGGAGAGTCGTCTCACAGACCTACACAGTTTGTTCGGGAAGAAGCAAGGGGAGAAACTGGCATCAACACAGTAGACGGTAGATGCACTGGCTTCACTGACCGTTCTTCACCCAGAAACAGCAACAGGTCCAGAGGTCCAGCTAAAAAGAGGGTCTCCTGGCGATCACAGTGTAACTTTTGTGATGAATTTGGACATACCAGAGGGAAATGTGGCAAGTTCCACATCTACTGCAGGACCTTAGTCAGATAAGGGTTTACCTATCCATATCATGGGTGAACTTTCCGTGTTTGGATAAAGAAAACAGTTCTGTACAATCGCCGACTCAAGGTATGTCAGGTAGCTTTAACATGAATGACCAGCTCAGATCAGTGGTACTTTGACAGTGGATGCTCCAAACATATGACCGGTGACTCCTCATCTCTCGATGAAGCAAAAGACGTCAAAGGTGGAAGAGTCACATTCGATGATGGCGCACATGGTCAAATCAAATCAAAAGGAGAACTGAACAGAGAAGGTCTACCAAGACTTTCCAATGTCTTCTTTGTGGAAGGGATAAAGGCAAATCTGATCAGTATCAGTCAGTTATGTGATGAAGGATTGACTGTGCGTTTCTCACAAGCAGGCTGTCAAGCCTCAAACAAGCTGGGAAATACAGTGTTGCTTGGAGTCAGAGGGAACAACAACTGCTATCAATGGACTCAAGAAACTCACTGTATGGTAGCAGTCGAGGATGATCTTAGTCTGTGGCATCAACGACTAGGACACATGAACTTGAGAACTCTGTTTAGACTTGTTCATTACAAGATCATCAAGGGAGTTCCACCTCTCAGGGAAGAAAGTCAAACAGTATGCAGAGGATGTAAACTGGGAAAGCAAGTTAAAGTACAACACAAGGCTACCACCGAAATTCAGTCCACAACGAAACTACAGTTGATTCACATGGCTCTGATGGGTCCAATGCAGATAGAGAGTATCGCTGGCAAGAAATATGTGTTCGTTCTGGTGGATGACTTCTCAAGATTCACATGGGTTCACTTTCTTCGTGAGAAGTCAGATACATTCGAGAGCTTGCGTATCCTGGCTCTCAACTTCAGAATGAGGTCGGGAAGATCAAACAGCTGCGATCAGACCATGGGGGAGAATTCCAGAACAGTCAGTTTCAGCAATTCTGCATCGGACAAGGAATTAACCAGCAATTCTCTGCACCTAGAACACCACAACAAAATGGAGTGGTAGAACGGAAGAATCGGACGTTACAAGAAATGGGAAGGGCAATGTTACTTGGCAATAAGGTTCCTAAACAGTTTTGGGCAAAGTGTATGTCAAACCAGGGACAAATCATCAACAGAGTGTATGTCAAACAAGGGGCAAATCAAACACCATACGAAATATGGAAAGGAAAGGTTCCCACTGTCAGCTACTTTCATGTGTTTGGGTGTACATGCTACATCCTAAACGACAAAGATCAGCTTGGGAAGTTTGATGCACGAAGTGATGAAGGAATCTTCCTTGGATACTCTCCTAATAGTCGAGCATACCGTGTGTACAACAAACACTCTAGAACCATTCTTGAGTCTGCCAATGTGGTGTTTGATTAAGCTCTACGAACTATCAACAAACTGGAGTCACTCACATTGGACTCACCACCTACAGATGCACCACCTTCACCTAAGACAAAAGACACCTCTATGACAGAACCAACACCATTAATTGTCCACAAGAATCATTCTGCTGAGGATGTCATTGGAGCAGTCACAGACAGTCGTGTCACACGGGGTAAGCAAATTGATTTCAAGGAAATGGTATGCTTTGTTGCCTTTGTATCTCAGGTTGAACCCTAGAACTACAAGGAGGCATTAAAGGATGAATCTTGGATCGGTGCCATGCAAGAAGAGCTAGAGCAATTTGCTTGCAATCAAGTGTGGGAATTGGTTCCACGACCGTCATCTGGGAATATTGTTGGAACCAAGTGGATCTTTAAGAACAAGACAGACGAATCAGGCGGTGTCACACGCAACAAAGCTAGACTGGTTCCACAGGAATTCTCACCAGTTGAAGGAATTGACTTTGAAGAAACATTTGCTCATGTTGCTCGTCTTGAATCAATTTGTCTCGTGCTGAGCATGGCCTGCTTGTTTAAGATCACACTGCACCAGATGGATGTGAAGAGTGTGTTCCTTAACGGTTTCATTGAGGAGGAAGTATATGTTGAGCAACCATAAGGCTTTGAAGACAGTTAGTATCCTCACCATGTGTATCGTCTTCACAAAGCCTTGTATGGTCTCAAGCAAGCACCAAGAGCATGGTATGAACGACTAACCTCCTTTCTAATCCAACGAGGATACTCTCACGGAAGTGTTGACAAAATCCTATTTGTTCAAGTAACTCCTGTTTGACAGTTGGTGGTCCAGATATATGTTGACGATATTGTGTTTGGTGCCACCACCACACAGATGCTGGATGCCTTTGTCCAAACGATAACACAAGAGTTTGAGATGAGTATGGTTGGTGAACTCACCTACTTCCTTGGTCTGCAGATTCATCAGTCAGCCGCTGGGATCACTCTCACTCAGTCAACTTATGCCAAGAAACTGGTGGAACGTTTTGGAATGGAGTCTAGCAAGCCTTCACATACTCCCATGAGCACAACCACACATCTTTCACGCGACTCTGACGGTGAGGCTGCAGATGAAAAATTATACAGAGGGATGATTGGCAGCTTGCTGTATTTGACTGCTAGCCGTCCAGACATCTGTTTAAGTGTGGGATTATGTGCTCGTTATCAAGCAGCACCCAAGATGTCTCATGTTCTTGCTGTGAAGCGGATCCATCAAGTATGTGAAAGACACGGTGTCGTTTGGTCTCAGATATACTACTGACACCAACTCAAACCTCGCTGGGTATTGCGATGCTGACTGGGCAGGCTGTGCGGATGATAGGAAAAGCACCAGTGGTGGTTGTTTCTTCCAGGGAGACAATCTCATATCATGGCTCAGCCGCAAACAACAGAGTGTCTCACTCTCAACAGCTGAAGTAGAATACATTGCTCTTGGATGTGCCTGCACCCAACTTCTCTGGATGCGGCAAATGTCAGCTGACTACGGTATCATCAGTTCTCCTTTTCATATACATTGTGATAATACCAGTGCCATTAGCATATCTAATAATCATGTTCAGCATTCACGTACTAAGCATATTGACATTTGTCATCATTTCATACGTGAGTTAGTAGGAAATCAGTATGTTACTATCTCACACATTGCAACTGACCATCAACTGGCTGATGTATTTACTAAACCTTTAGATGCAGTTCGTTTGACCATCTACGCAGCTCTCTTGGAGTCTGCGACTACAGTCTCTAGCCAGTTATGTCACTTGTAGGGGGAGGAAAGGTGTGTACATAGCATTACTGTGTGGTCTGACTAACAGGTTTTGTGTCCTCATCTGCATGGTATGTGGCGCAAGCCTTGGTGACAGAAAAGAGCTACTTAGCATACTGCTCAAATCATCAGGGCACTGTTGGGCGAAGGTCTGTGTGACTAATCTATGGTTGTTGAGTTCTAACACCTAAACTGTCCAACCAATACGAAAAGTACATAGTATGTACATACATTCTCCAGCAGAAATGAAAGTAGTGTTGTCCATCCCGCATCGATATAGACAAGTTTTTGGAGAAGTTCTCCACTGGTTCTCAAATTTTTTTTTTTTTTTTAATTTGGAGAAGTTCTCCACAGTCAAGTGGTTGTTGAACAAATAAAGGATGGTAGACTCACCATCCATGGGTTTACAGTCAATTCTGGTCTGTGTAAATTGACAGGATGGCTCAGATGACTATGGGTCAGGAATGTTAATGTGAAAGCTATCTGTCACCTCTGAGAAGTTCTCAAAAAGCGGGGATTCATGCAGATAGAGGGACTTACCCTATGTCACCACAGGTGTTACACTCCTGTCTGTTGACATACTGTCCAAAACTGCTGGTTAAGACACCAAGAGCCGTGTGCTACTGAGAGAATGCCATGTGGCAGACTAAAATGAAGGATAAAGAAACTGAACAGACGAACTGACGGTTCGATTTATGCATTTATACGTACACGCTTCATCTATTTTTTTCGCTATTCTCTGCATTCTCATTGGTCACTCTCTGTGGTGTCATCGCTCACCGTTACTTGTAGTTTCCTTTGTAGTTCTTTTTAAACTTGCAGGAACCGCCATTCTCCATCATTATGACTAACAGGTTTTGTCTCCTCATCTGGAGGAATAACCAAGACGACTAGAATGGCTATAGTAGAGACAATTGTGCGAGAGCCAGTGGTTCGTCAACCTGCAATGGACCTGATCAACCGACGGCTCAAGCAGGTTTCAGCGAGAAAGGTTATTGAGCAGTGCCATCTACGTCTCGGATATCCTGATTCTCAAGAAGTTGAGAATGTCCTTCGACAGGTTGGATGGTTGGCCACCGTGGATAGTCTGGAACCATACTCTCGTTCAATTCTGAATGAATTCTTTGCTGCTTTTCCACCAGTCCGTCCCACAACCAACAAGATCCGGGTGATGGTTTGGAAATTCAAGTGTCGTATCTCCCCTGCCATGATCAATCAAGCACTTAATGTCCCTGTACCAGCGCAGACATATGATGTTCCAGATGGCTCAGAGATTGCCCGAGCTCTGTTAGGAGGTACAATCTCTAATTTGAGTGAATTAAAGCCTGCTCACCTGACTCTGTTGTACAACAGTCTGTACGTTGTCTGCTGTGCCAATTGGATCCCTACATCCAATCGGTCCTTGATTTCTGAGGAGAGGGCAATTCTGATGTACTACCTTGGCCACTCTCGGCAAGTAGACTTCCGGGAGTTGATGTTCGATCAGATTGTCAGGGCTGGAACAAGAGCTGACTCCAACCTCCTCATTCCCTTCCCTCATACGCTCTACAGAGTCCTCACCTTCCAGCACAAGCGAGAAGTGTCACCGATTGAGTCCCTAGTTCAGTCTCGCTATTTTGTGTTCAATCGTAGAGGATCAGTCTCCAGACCTTCAGCATCTGCACTTCAAATTGGACGGATTCGTCAAGCCATTAGCGATGCTGCTTGTCCTTCAAGGACTGTTTTTGAGACCTTTATGTCTCGACTGGAAGGTTTGAACTGGTTTTGTCCATGACTGCTTAGTTAGTGCATTGTGTCTCACTGTGTTTTTCCCTTCATGTCCATCACACAGGGGGAGAAATTTTTGCAGAGATACTTGACGAAGGGGACGATCCGACACCAGCCGCGAACTCAGGGGGAGTTGGACACTCAGGGGGAGTAGAAGATCCAACCAGCAGAGAGGATCATGACCTAATGGATGGCGGTTTCTAATCAGTCATTGCCTTTGTCAAGTGTGGCTAGCTTGTTCATTAGTTTTTGGTGCTAGCTTGAACTCGTTTTTCTTTTTTAACCTTCGTTTTTTTTATGTCGTTTTTTTGTGGTTGTTTGAACATTGCCGATTTTAGGTTGTTAAGGAATGTGACTGTTATGTTTTTGACTGATGTCTGACTAATGGTTACTTACCTCTGGCTGTAAACTAACCAGCAATGCGTGAAAAAACATGTAAGGGAAAAAGGGGGAGATTGTGAGTGTATTTGTCTTGCAGGAAAAATGACTTGGTCTAGAAGAAAGGAATAAAGCAGATGTGAGAAAGTCTAAGGCGTCTCTGATTGACTTCAGACAATCAGAGAAAGAAGCATTGGAATCTGAAAACCAGTCTTTCATGAATTGGGCTGAGACAGAAGGCAGAGACTCCTTCTGCAGAAGTTTGGCGTGTTGCCAAATAAGGAAAAAGTAAGTTTTACCTTTGACAAACTCATAAAGCCCACTAGGAGTATTTCAGAGAGTCAAAGGGTAAAATGGAAAAGCTTAGGAGAAGCAAAAAGAACTGATAGTGTTGTGTCAAGACCGGCGTGCTAATCGCAGGGAATGGGCACACACAAAGGACCGTATGACCGTGGTCAGACAGAAGACTTGAAGAAATGGTTTCTCTCAACAAAGAGAGAGAGAGAGGACGCCTAGGGTTTCACTAGGGATCTATATAAGATGAGAGTGAGACCTTTGTATGAACTTAACACAATAGAGAGAGTATTGGAGAGTTAAGTTCTTGAGAAGATTATTGTGTGTATTGTAACCAACTGAGAGTTTATATAAATAGAAAGAATCTGTTTGTGTATAAACCGTGTTGAGTGTTCAAGTTCTAGTAGTATCTGCGCTTTCAGTTTCCCTTGGTTTGGGTGATTTTCCTCGGTTTGGGTGGTTTCCCTTGGTTTGAGTGGTTTTTCACTCATGTTATTAATGTTCTTTAGTATGAAACAAGAAAACAGATTATCCAAAAGTCACATTAACAAATCTCGCTCTCCTCATCTTCTAACTAATCAGATCAGATCAATCTTATTCTATGTTTGGAATTTAATGTTTCTAAAATGTTTTGGTGTTTAAGAGATTTTATAAATAGATTTATAACGAGATTTATTATACGATTTAATGCTTATATTCTGGTTTGTTACATGTTTCTCTTCGCTGTTTTCAGAAGTTCTTAAAATTTAGCCTGAAGATATTTTTCAGCCTATTTTATTTAAGATAAAAATATAAAATACAAAATATTTGACTCAAATCTACAAAATATTTGTATCTTTTGCCTTTACATGATACAAATTTTACAAATTTTTCTATATATGGAGTGACGACTGCATGTGAACTTGTGTTGTCTTTGTGCTCTTCAAGAAATCCAGTATATGTTTATTTCTGTAATCTTGAGAAGAATATTCTTCGCAAAGTTGAAATTAATGGTATCGAAGCTTTTCAACGTCATAGTTTTTGTGGTTGGGTAGACTATGTGGAGGATTTAAAAGATCTAAAGCTAGAATGAGTTTTCCATCGTTTGTTAATTTCTACTTCATTTTAGTTAATTTGTTTTTTTTTTATTCACTAGATATTTGATTCTATATTCATTTGAGTGTTTGTATTGCTCTATACACCTTTCGATTGAATAAGAACGATTTTTTGACAAATTTTAGAGTTACAAAACAGAGTCTAAACACACTACCTCCTATTAGGGATAGGCATTCGGTTACCCGTTCGGTTTGGGTTGCTTTTGGTTATTTGGTTCTTCAGTTCCATAACTATAGGATCCATTCGATTTTTTGAATATTTCGGTTTGAGTTTTGTTTGGATACTTGATAAGA
>KE152466.1:13880-27288 GCA_000411095.1 Aethionema arabicum | reverse complement strand
CATGTAGACCATGTAGACCTTTTCTCAAAAAAGGTCTACATGGGTCTACTTACATATATATATATATATATTAATTAAAGTGATC
The DNA here is from genome assembly GCA_000411095.1 of Aethionema arabicum. NCBI lineage: Eukaryota > Viridiplantae > Streptophyta > Magnoliopsida > Brassicales > Brassicaceae > Aethionema > Aethionema arabicum. The sequence continues at coordinate 27,203 of KE152466.1, read as the reverse complement.
ATGACAAATAAAATTTATAGTTTAGATGTTAGAGAGACGTGGTAAGAAAGATTTTATAATTATTTTTAGTAAATCTATTTCTGTTAATCGAAGGACATGAATGCCTTGCATGATATTACTTGTCATTATTCTTTAATTAAACAATTTAAAACTTAAACCTTAACTTGATTTTGAAATATTATTATTTATTCAATATTGGATATTTTCATGTATTCGGCTAAAAACTTGATTTGATTTAACGTTTACTACCATTTTTTTTGGGCATGATTTAGTTATCTCATTACAAGAAACTTGACCAAAAACTATTAAGCATCATCAATCAGATGATACGAGTATTTTTTTAAAGACGGGTATGAATCGGATAACGGGATATTTGTGTCCATCCACAGTTAGCGTACTGTAAAAGAAGACTAGAAAGTTACTTTATAAAACTTGGAGGTTTAAAACGGTATTTTAAAACTTTAGGGTGACCAACATGCAAAACCACATGGATTATATTTATAAGTTAAGATGCACTGATCTATTAGCATTGTTGAAATCGCTTTGAAATCACCATAAAATTTTTAAAACTCATCCAAAATACACGGAAAATCGTATGAAAATCATCTATAGTCGTTTTCTCCCTACTTCTAAAATACCAAATGTGTGTGTTTTTCGTTTCATTTCAGAGTTAAACAAAAATGATTGGTTTCATTAATTAAAATTTAATGGAGTGGTTACGACATCATTTTTCAATTGTAAAAAAGGTTCAATATTCACGTTAGAAAACTTTAAAGTTTGAAAATGTATATTAAAACTTTAGGGTCACCAAAATGCAAAACCTCATTGATTAAATTTATAGGCTACATTCATCCATATTAGATGTGAAATAGTTGTGAACTTGTGAGAATGCATACCTCTATGAAATCGGTTTGGTTTGGAAGAAGTTATTTTGACTCAATTTTGGTTTAAATTTGAATTTTGTTTTTGGTTTAATAGGAGTTTGCTTTTCATTCGTCTATATTTAGAAAGAAAACTTAAAAATAATGTGAATATCATTTTTTTCTAGTCTTCTTCGTTTCTCTCTCTCTCTACACTTGCTCATTTTGCGTGTTGTTGTGTACAAGCTCATAGTGTCGGTTAAAAGGGCAGTTCTACCAGTACGTGGTCAAGTTGGTACAAGAGTACGTGGTCAAGTTAACACAAGGGGAGTTTCTGGTGAACAAACCAAAGTGAGATACCGGAGTGTGTGATGTGGCACATGTCCACATGGGTACCAAAAAACTGAAGCATGAACCACACCTGATAGAAGCAGATGAATGGAAGAACTAAAGGGAGAAGAAAGTCGTTGGAAAATGTAGCTTCCTAGAGCTATGAAGAGTAAACAAAACATCTGGGAATACAAGGGGAACTTAATTGACTTCTGAGGTACACTAGAAAGAAAATGGACAATGACCCAGTTCAAACACGTCGGTGCAGGTGTGAATTGTATATCAACATCCATAACCGTTGTTGGGTGTAGACTGCACAAGTGTTAAGAGTTTGGTGGGAAAAATGTGGCCCTGTTGGAGGTTAGGATAAAAAAGGGAAACTTGGACCATGAATGAGGACAAAGATTTGGTTTGAGGTCCATGTCAGAGATGTAGAGAAAGGTGTATGCAAGTAAGTGCTCCTTGAAGACGCGCGCTTACGAGACGCAAGGTAACTGATCGTTGTCATCTTGTGACGATTTTATGACTCGTTTTACTTTTATTTTTATAAGTGTTTCCATGATTTTATAGGGTATTAGGTACAAAACGTGCAAAAGTCAAAAGAGATCGGAATGAACAAAAAGAGTGAAAAAGTGAAAAAAATCAAGAGAAATAGTCATTTCGGGTGTTAGACTTCAAATGACCATAACTTTCAAACCGTAATGAACTACGTGACCCATAACCACTTTTCAGAAATCCCTGCTCAATCCCAATGTATATGTGAAGAGCAAGAATTCAAAGAAGTGTATCGACCAATACAAAACCATGTATCGACCGATACGCGTGGCAGAAACGTCAAAATTCAAGACAAGAGGTTGTATCGGTCGATACAACCAATTTGTATCGACCGATATCGGTCCTTAAGGCCCAGTTTTCCAAGGCGAGAAAAGGCCGAAAAACAAACTTTTGATCTAATTTTGAATCCTATAAATATGTAGCCACCTCTTCTTTCTTTATAAGCCTCGGGGGAGGACAAGTTTTAGGTTTAGATTTCATATGTTGATAGTTTTCTTAGCTTTCTCTCAAAGATGCTAGAGGATTGACAACCCTAAAACTTCTCAAGGAGATTACGATTTTTTCTTCAATCTTTGCACTTTCTACAATAGGGAAGAATTTCTTAGCTCTGATTCTTGTTTAATTTCAGTTTATTTTCATAGGATTACAAGTTTAATCATGTTTTCTCTTTCTTTTATGTTTTTATTTACTTTTGCAATGTTTGAGTAGTTAGATAGTTAGGTTTAGGGATTTCTAGGGTTTGCAATCTAATGGTTAGACACAAATAGGATTGAAACCGATTGTCCTTTCATTTATGTGTATTTGTAATGCTTGAACTTGATTGACCATTGATCTACCGCCGAGTCTATACGTGCAATATGGTGATCTAATTTTAAAATTTATAAGACCTCGACTTCTCAACCACAAGGGGTGTTGTAGTAAGTTGAGGGTCGATCCAAGAGAAGCAAGTAAGCATGTGGGTTTGAACTCTAATCTAAGCTAAGATAGAAATAATTTTGTGGGGTTTTGTCACTAAGCAAAGCGAAAATTAAAAACTAAGAAAATTCAATAACTAAAACGTTAAGTCTGGAGTTCTACGGATCATGCGATACTTGGTCAGACAATTATTGAGACACCTATTCTAACAGCCCAGACTCTACCATAAATATTGAACCGGTCCACTCTCGTGCGACAACTCGCGATTCCTATACTAGAAAGAACTTGAAACTGGCCTCACTATGTCACTCTTGTGAGGAATCGCATTCTCTCACCCATAACTAGCATGCATTAAATCACACAGGGAATTAGATATGTCTACAACTTCCTCAGCCCAACTCTCGTCATCAATTAACAAATTGCTCACTGCTAACGGCTTTCAGACTCTTCCTACCGGCTCTCGCAATCTAGGATTCGTCTTACATCATAGTTTTAGTTGATCATGCTAAATCTAAGCATTACGTGCTTAGGTGAAGGAACACATGATACTTTGTCTATTATGTCTAACCATGATCGCAATCACCTAATGAACTCTAAGCCTAACTACTAACTACTCACACATGCTGTACATCAAATGAAACATGCTGAAAAACATTACTTTATAAAAATCTAAAAGTACTACAAGGATAAAGCAAGAACCTAAGAAGAAAACTATGAAGAACAATGGAGAAAACTACTGAAGATCAGCCTCCAATCGATCCTCCAGCTGCTGAGAGACTTCTGAAACCTTGCAGCTTGAACGGCTTACTGAGCGAACCCTTTAGCTGAAGTCATAGCCTCTATATTTATAGACGGCTCGAAAATTAAGTCAAAAATTTGTAGTCTTTGTGTTTTTCTGGGTGGCCATCGGTAGGAACATTTAGGTATTCCTACCGGAACATGAACAAAATTCCAACTTCTCGCGAAGACTTCAACCCGCATCAGTAGGAACATATTTTGTGTTCCTACCGGAACAAAGCTTCCCACTTAGCATCCACTTCCTGACTCTCTCATCGCTAGAAACATGCATATGTTCCTACCGAAACATTTGTTGATTTGGTCCTTCTTGTGCCATTTTGCTCCTTCTTGATCCATGCTAAGTGTCGCTTCCAAAGATACATGTTTTCTTGCCTATTTCTTGAACTTTTGGGCTTGTTTTCCTTCTTGGTTGTCTCTTTCTCTCTTTGTGTAATTTCTCCCTAAAATCCTGCAAAATCACTACAAAACTAATCAAAGTATATGTGAATAAAGTCATAAAATCGTCACGAAATCGCACCGATCAATTCCCCCAAACTTAACCTTTGCTTGTCCTCAAGCAAACAAAAGCCAAGGAGCATTGAAAGGGAAGATCTAGGAGACTCATATTTGAGCTCATGCAACTTCTAGACTTTCGGGTAACTTGCCTAAGCGTCCGCTGCCAACTAACTGAATTCGTATTTTCTACTTCGCACATCCTAAGGGTTCGCCCTAGAATTTGATCACATTTCATCCTGATTCCTATCCGCTGTCTATCGTCTCCTAATTAACTCAAAAGCAGATTTACACTCTAAACAATGTTCACATGCATTTGGCTTGGTTTTGAAAAAGGGATATATCTTTAAAATTTTGAAGTGCAGTTTAAAACATTTTGGCGGCTAACTCTCGAAAACATGAATATAATCAAGTCACAAAATCACAGAATAAAAGAGCAAAATAAACTAGTCTTTCTTCCGATCTACCTATTTCAATAATCACCTACAAATTTCACTCATCTTCTTTCATCCTTTCTTTCAACCTTAACTCCAATCATTTTTCTTTCGATTTTCAAACATTTTCACTAATTTCCCACCTAGTCTATCTAGTCACACCTTATTTTCCACTATTTTTTTTATTTTTCTTCTTCTTTTTATTATTTTTTTCTAACGATTTCCATCATTCATTTTTTCGGTGGTGCTGGCTAACTTAGATCTAGGCTTCTTTTGTTCTTACTCTTATTATTTTTTCATTCTTTCATTTTTTTTCGTTCCCCCAAACTTAAACCGTTCTATCCATACGAATTTCTCAAGCTAACCTTCTGAACATCCCATACCAAAGCACCAAATCACTCCTAAACTAGCCAAGACGACTAATCATGCAAAAGGAAAGACTGATACTCTGATACTTCCTAGATTTTGCAATCGAAATATTTTCAGAAAAAAGCGTCACTCAAAGAAAAATTTTCGTTTTGGCTTGAAAAAATTGGCTTGGGTTTTAAATCAGGTGGATATCAAAGAAAGAGAGTGGTAAAATGGGTTTGAAAATAAAATCCATGCATGTGTTTAGAGTTTCATCTAGCAAATCAGTTTCAAGTTTCTAATGACAGTTTCAAATCATAATCAGAAATCCACACAAACAGTGACTCTAGAAATACCGAAGCAAAGCGACCTATATGCTTATATCGAATTCAGTGCAGTCAATACGAACGAATCCAAGTTCCCTATGTGTCTAGCATGCAATCATATGAGGATCAATCATAGTCTCCTAAGATCAACATAATAGGTGCAAGGTACGACTACATGACTCAAAAACCGAAAATACAAGTTAGCACCCGTGTCCACCCCGCAACTTACTCCGCATCGTCTCTGATGAGAAAGAGTAGAGAGCAGAAAATGGGACTGACTCAAGAAAATGAAAAGAAATAAAGAAAATACAAGTGCAAAATAAAATAAAAGACCGAAAATAAAGAAAATAAAAAGATAAGAGAGGAGTGATATCACATAAAGGTGGAGTGGTGTGATGGAGATTTAGCGCCCTCTGGTCCTGCTGCTCTTCGCTCTCTCTCGAGGTGTTCCACAATAGATCCACCTGGCTACGTCCTTCAGGCGCCGGGACATCATACCCATCATCTTCTCTAGCTTTCCGTCGTTGGAGGAGAATACTCTCCACATCTCCCTAAGACCCTCAAGAAGATCCTCAGGAATGTAGCGCTCTGCAAAACGATAATCATCCGAATCAGACGACTCTGAGAATATAACATTCTCCTTGTGCTCGGCTGGTGGAGAGTGAATCGCTATCTGTGGTGGATGCCGCTGACGGCGGAGGCGTGTGGTAGAGGTATCAGCTGGACGAGCTGGCTCTACATGCGGTACCATGAATGCTAAAGCAGCCCTGGAGATAGGTGCCATGAAATCATCAACTAGCAACCTGCAAAGACGGAGTACATCCCTCCGGTCTGTAAACTCATATGTAGAGTTATCTCCATTCAAAATGTGAACGCTGTGGAAGTGGCGCTCGTCAAGCAACGCGTGTGTATCATCCTTGACCTCATAAGTAAGGTCCACACCGCTAGCTAGGAAGATGGGAGTAAGAAGACTCCCCATGTGGTCTTCTGTAATGCTCTTCTGCCGTAGCGTCCGAGTTTTCCTAGTAACCAGAACCTCAGCAAAAGAAAAACTCAGGTTCGTGTCGAACTCGGGAGGGATAAGTCTACCAGGCCCTCATAAATGGTGTAGGCTTCCTCGGGTAACCCATAATGGAGCATAGCTAACTCCGGGTTCGTGACCGCACTGACCTTCTCCCTACCGAAGAATAGGCTGCCCAAGATCTTTTCTACAACCCTGAGGACCGGGTTGTGGATCTTTGCCACCTTACGAGCTCGGTTAGTACTGGGTGTAATCCCTATGGCGTCCCAAAGCTTCCCATGAGGAATGGAGGGGAAGTAAACACCCTCTCTGGTGGCATCAAAGCCAAACGTCCCACACAACTGGGAGATCGAAAGCTCGTATTTCCACCCACGAATCTGGAAGTAGATATAATATGAGGAGGCTAATCCAGGATCCTCTCCAGCCCTACAATCCATCTCAACCGATGCAAAAAACTGAGTGCTAAGCTCGGGGTAAAGAGGGTAGTGCTGAGATTCTAAGAAACCGATTCCTATCTTGTGGAGCATTCCTCCAACCAAGTCTTGGAGTCCCAATCTTTCAAGGGTCCTAGGACATATAAACCTCGCCGGTCGGAAAGCAACCTTCAACCAAGCGTTATACAATAGAGACTCCTTCATCCCCCATGGTCCCTCATATGGTCTCCGGACCTCACATATTGCGTCCCTCCTCCGCTTCGGGAGGTTATCTATCCCAATGCCTGCGAAAGGCAAGCCATCATCTCTCGGCCAAGGGACGGCCACTCGCGTGTTCACCCGAGAAGGGTCCTCAACGACCACTCTTCTCTTCTTTGGGGCTTGCTTGCTTGAGCTAGAACTACCTCTTGTCATCTACAAAGACAAATTTCACATTTAGCTCACTTTTTTTTAAACCTTAACACACATATTATTGTCTAAGTCAAGTTGAATCTAAAGCTAGGCATATCAAACCTCCTCTAGCAATGCATTCATATTCAAATTCAATCCAAGCATGAACATAAACAACAATAATCCAAAGTTTCTACTTCTCAAAATCATTAAACTCAAAATCCCATGTTCTTCTCCAAATTTCCTAAGTCTAACATCCAACTTTCACAACCCAATCCAAAAATTAGTGTTCTAAGCATGCAAACTAGTGAAAACAAGTCCTAATCTAGCATTCAAACATCACTTTTCACTTAGAAATGCCAAAATCAGATTCAATTTCAACCTAGGATACAATTTGACAAAATTTCAACTCAAATCAAGTCTAAAATTGTTTCTATGGCTTGGGTTCTTCTAGCTAATCATATCTAAGGTATTCTACATCAATTCCCAACCTAAAACTAGGAAAAATTCGAAATCCATGAAAATTGAAAATCACCATGAACAAATTTAAAAGCTTTGAATTAGAGAGATACCTTGATTTCCTTGAAGTGTCAGTGCTAGAATATGAAAGAAGAGTAAAAAAATAAGGAGGATAGAGCCATGAATCATTAAAAACGGTGAAGATTTGAAGATTTTGGAAGTTTAGAAATCGCCAATTTCGTGAGGGAGAAGAAGGGGGGGGGGAAAGGGCTAAGTGTTTGTGTGTGTGTTTAAGAAGAGAAAACAAGGGTTTTATTTGAAAATACTCCCGCATCGGTAGGAGCATAAAAGTGTTCCTAACGGAACATGTGATATTTCGCGTCATGGGTCACTTTGATCCTGCCATCAGTAGGAACATCAAAATGTTCCTCCCGAAACATTAAGTCAAGTTTTCAGAGATCACTCTGCTTCTCTCATCGGTAGGAACATGCATATGTTCCTACCGGAACACACATTACTTTTTGTTACTTACCTCTTTTCGTAGCCTCTTTGTGCTCCTTTCTTTTTGTCTCCTTTCGTAGTCAAACTCAGGACCGTTTGACTTGATTTTTCCTTCCTCTAGTAATCACTCCTTTATTTTTCCTAAAACCAAAAATTAAACAAATAAAAAATAATAAGAAATCAAAAATAAAGATAATTGGGTTGCCTCCCAACGTAGCGCTTTGTTTTAAGTCACATAGCTTGACTTTCAGCTTCTCATCCCTTTCGTGAGTGTTGGAGACTTGGTGGATCTCCATCTTCATGCGCAATGCATGGTCTAATCTTGTTCTTTTTGCCCTTCCTCCAGTTCATCAGTTCCTTGCACTTCTCACGAATTTCTGTGAGCAGCTTAGTGTCAAGGTTTGGAGTGGATATTGCCATCATCTTGACTGCATGGGGCCTAATGACAACATCATCTGGATAGAACCGCATTCTTTTCCATCCAAAATCCAAGTCGATTTGACGCTCCTTAAAGTCAAGCTTAGCTCCAGTTGAGCTCAAGAATGGTCTGCCAAGTACCATATACTCATGATTATCCGATCCGATATCCATTACTACAAAATTGGTAAGCACTCTGGCCCCTTTTATGATGACGTCAACGTCTTCCAGCATTCCCACTAATCTTCTTTTGGTGCTATCTGCTAAGCTCACTGTGAAGTTGATGGGTTTAAAGTCTTCATCGCTGAATCCGACTTCCCTGGCAGTTATGAGTGGAAGCGTGTTCACACTCGCACCTATATCACACATCACATGGGGAAAATTAGTGTTCTTAATCTGAATAGGAAGGTAAAATGGACCTTCATCCCCTGATGGTTGTGCTTTCTCTAAGGTCGAGATGACTTTGCACTCCTCTACTTTGGTTTCATCCTTGAACTGAGGTGGTTTCGGCTTTTCCATCCCATCTAGGTATGGAGGAGGCTCATAGTACACTCTCTCATTCGGATTTGGAGTGTTTTCCTACGGTTTCAGTACCGCTCTCTTGAAGATTGGCTTCCTTTTCCTAGGTGCCTCTTTAGCTGCAACAGAAGAAACAGAGATGTTAGTATCTTGCTTCTGTGCTAATGGGGTTCTTACCTGAGAACTATCACTCGAAGTGATGATTGCACGAATCTGCTCGTGTCTTGGATTTCCTTCAGTTCTCCCTGGAAGAGTTCCAGGTTGCCTCCTTATCGCCTCAGCGTTCTGTGCCACTTGATTGTCAAGGTTCTTCACATGGGCTTGTAAGGTTACAAAGCGCGTTTCAATGGAGTTGAGCCGCTCTTCTGATTTCTGCTCAACCCTTTGTTGATACGCTAGCATCTGGTTCATAGAGGTTTTCAGCTCCTCAAGGGGGTTTGGTGGAGGTTGTGGGTAAGGTGTATTGAATTGCACTTGAGGTCTCTGGTTGTTGAAACCCCTCGCCTGTCGCGGTTGGAATGGACGCACAACCTGCTGTCCTTGGTACCCTTGTTGGACCTGTGGAAACACAAAACCCGGATTAGTGTTTAAAATTGGAGGTGGGTTATTGTATACCTGATCCTGTGGGTTTTCCACATTCGGATTTCTATAAGACAGATTTGGGTGGTTCCTGTAGTTCATGTTGAAACTCTATCTTGGCTGCCCATTCACGTAATTTACGTCCTCTTCTTGGGCATATGCTATCTCTTGTTGCTCACAAGCTTGAACATTATTCTTAAGCAGTTTTTCAATCGCTTCCAGTCGCTCTGTGATCTTCTGAGAGTGAATTGCGTGTACTGGTTTGCTGCGATCAAACTCTTGAGCATTGCTTCCTGAGCTTTCTGCTAGATTCTCTATAATTTGGGTACCGTCTACGACAGTACGTGTCATGAAGTTCCCGTTAGTAGCTGCGTCCATGGCTGTTTTATGTCCCCTGCTTACTCCTTCATAGAAAGTATTGAGCAGTTGGGTGTCAGAGAATCCATGGTGTGGACATTCTCTTCTATAGCCTTTGAAACGCTCCCAAGCTTCAGAGAAGGTTTCTCCTGATAGTTGCTTGAATGCGGAGATCTTCAGCTGTCTTCGTTTTGGTGAAGAAGTGGTCTAGGAAAGCATTCCTAACCGCTAACCATTCATTGAGGCTATTCGCAGGTAGCGATGAGAGCCAAGTGGCTGTTCTGCCTCCAAGTGAGAACTCAAAGTGTTTACACTTAATGTAGTCTTGACTGACTCCATTTATCTTCTAGATCCCGCAGATCTTCTTGATACGCTCTAGATGGTGCATTGGGTTTCATTGAGCTAGACCGCAAAATAGATTGGCTTCAGCAAGTCCAATGAGGTTCGGCTTCAGCTCGAAGTCCTGCCTCGTCAGTGGAGGGAGAATTATGGGAGATGTAGCGTGATAGAAGGCATGTGGACAATGAGCTTGTCCAATCTCTTCTCCGCTCGGTTGTGGTTGCTGAGCAATCTGACGTTCCAGCAGCTGTACCACCTGAAGAAACCGTTCCTCGAGCTGATTCATTTGCGCCCGCAGCTACGGAAACGCTGGATCCTGTTCTTGATTCTGCACGTTATCGCCCATTGTGGCTGGAGTGGACTTCTTCTTTCTCAAATTTCTTTCCGTTCTTCTAGTTCTTTGAGTGTTTGGGTTCAAGAGAGGCTCAGATGTGTTGCTTCGCCTAATCATGCACCTGAAACACACGAGAAAAACAAAACAAACATATCAAAAAGCTTAGAGTAAAACTTTCCTTCAATCCTACAGTTACTGTGCCTCCTCGACAACGGTGCCAAAAATTGATCTACCGTCGAGTCTATGCGTGTAATATGGTGATCTAATTTTAAAATTTATAAGACCTCGACTTCCCGACCACAAGGGGTGTTGTAGTAAGTTAAGGGTCGATCCNGTTATCGCCCATTGTGGCTGGAGTGGACTTCTTCTTTCTCAAATTTCTTTCCGTTCTTCTAGTTCTTTGAGTGTTTGGGTTCAAGAGAGGCTCAGATGTGTTGCTTCGCCTAATCATGCACCTGAAACACACGAGAAAAACAAAACAAACATATCAAAAAGCTTAGAGTAAAACTTTCCTTCAATCCTACAGTTACTGTGCCTCCTCGACAACGGTGCCAAAAATTGATCTACCGTCGAGTCTATGCGTGTAATATGGTGATCTAATTTTAAAATTTATAAGACCTCGACTTCCCGACCACAAGGGGTGTTGTAGTAAGTTAAGGGTCGATCCAAGGGAAGCAAGTAAGCATGCGGGTTTGAACTCTAATCTAAGCTAAGACAGAAACGATTTTGTGGGATTTTGTCACTAAGCAAAGCGAAAATTAAAAAGTAAGCAAATTCAATAACTAAAAACGTTAAGTCTAGATTTCTACGGGTCATGCGATACTTGGTCAGACAATTATGGAGACACCTATTCTAACAACCCAGACTCTACCATAAATATTGAACCGACCCACTCTCGTACAACAACTCGCAATTCCTATACTAGAAAGAACTTGAAACTGGCCTCACTCTGTCACTCTTATGAGGAATCACAATGTCTCATGCATAACTAGCATGCATTAAATCGAACAGGGAATTAGATATGTCTACAACTTCCTAAGCCCAACTCTTTTCATCACTTAACAAATTGCTCACTGCTAACGGCTTTCAGACTCTTCCTACCGGCTCTCGCAATCTAGGATTCGTCTTACATCATAGATTTAGTTGATCATGCTAAATCTAAGCATTACGTGCAACGTTAGGTGAAGGAACACATGATACTTTGTCTATTTATGTCTAACCATGACCGCAATCACCTAATGAGCTCTAAACCTAACTACTAACTACTCACACATGCTGTAAATCGAATGAAACATGCTGAAAAACATTACTTTATAAAAATCTAAAAGTACTTCAAGGATAAAGCAAGAAACTAAGAAGAAAGATATGAAGAACAATGGAGAAAACTATTGAAGATCAGCCTCCAATCAATCCTCGAGCTGCTGAGAGACTTCTGAAACCTTGCAACTTGAACGGCTGACTGAGCGAACCCTTTCGCTGAAGTCATAGCCTCTATATTTATAGACGGCTTAAAAAATAGGTCAAAAGTTTGTAGTCTTTGCGTCTTTCTGGGCGGCCATCGGTAGGAACATTTAGGTGTTCCTACCGCACCATGAAAAAAATTCCAACTTCTCGCGAAGACTTCAACCTGCATCGGTAGGAATATATTTTGTGGTCCTACCGGAACAAAGCTTCCGACTTAGCATCTGTTGATGCAGAAATCAAACAACCAGAAATCCGAAATGGATTTTGAATATGCGGCGACTCGAGTAACGAGAGGCGGACAAAATGCGCATGACTTAGAGTAGATTTAGAGTTGAGATTTGACTAATTTCAGACAGAAAAGATTGAAGACAACAAAATGCAGAAATATATTTTATTGATTCTTTATCATAAGACTATTTAGGGTTTTACGTTGGTCTTTTATACTAAGCTGATCAACCACTCCGCCCTATATTCGCACACTACTTGGACTTGGTCTTTTGCTTTCTTCGTCGCGGACCGGGTGAGTGGAGACTGCGCTGCTTTGACCATTGACTGCTTACTCCCTTGGTGGGCCGGGCTTCTTGGATTATGGGCCTTGCTTGTTTCTTGGATTGCGGGCCGTTCCAGGACGGATCCGATATCATCAATGGCCCCCCAGCTTCTTGGGCTGCATTGCGGAGACCGGGAAGCGTTGGTCTTCTTTTCTTTTGAATTCTTCTCTTTATTCGTGGGATTCGGTTGTTGATCTTTATTCCAATATTTGTTGCGGACGGTTCGTATCTTTTTCAGCGGTTCTTTTGGGGATTTTGAATTTGAAGGCTATCTTTATATAGTCGCTTCGTCTTCCCCTTAGTAATTACCGTGTTCTTTTTGTGTGAGGCTTCCAAGGTAACCGTTCAGTTTCCTCGCGGCTCGCTTTTTACTACTTATAACTTAGCGGTTTCTGCACTTTAGACAATTACTTTCTTTCTTGGTTGCTTTGCGATTAGCGTCTCTCTCTCGTGGAGTTTATTTTTTGTTAAGTTTTATGATGTCTTCGTCGTCGCGAAGTTCTCTGGGCAATAGCCCATTAACTGTTGGTTCCTCCTCCTCCGACNGAGGGGAGGGGTTTGATTCCCCTAAGTCCGCCCGCGGCAGCGCTGGTGCCGAGATGTCGGCCGATGAGAGTTCCTCTTCCTCCCAGCATTCTTGGGGTTATCTTTCATGGCTTTGGACGAGTTTCGTATTCGTCACAAGATACCTAGGTCGATTGATCTATACACTGATTTGAGTGAGGCTCCGCATGGGTGCCTTCTCGCCCTACCGTGTATTTTGATTCCTGTAACCTCATTTTTCCAATCCCTCGACCATTGCTAGAGTTAGCGTCGTCGTTGGGGATTACACTTCATCAGATGCTTCCGTGATTTGTGCAGGTCGCCGTAGCAGTTTTCACGTTGGCTCGTGAGGCCAAT
>KE152465.1:8502-27349 GCA_000411095.1 Aethionema arabicum | reverse complement strand
GCCCAGGTGGTGCGCGGTCGTGGCCCTTCACCCAGAAGTCCTGTTTTTGGTTGTTTGAGGCACACGACCGTGGGGCTTTGTGGCATGGTCGTGGCCCTTGTTGGTGACTTCATAACTTCACGAGTTTTTGCTCCTTTTTGTTCTGTTTCTCTTCACAAGTCCTTTCTTGGCTCCTTGATGCAAAATGTACCTAAAATACTCCAAATGCTTCTAAAGACAAAGATAAAACTACAAATACAAGGCGTGTAAATGTGGTCCCAAAGATGAAATCAAGAAAAGAAATCACTCTCACCAACGTGAAACATGTTCCAGACATGAGGAAAAATCCTATCTCTGGCAAGCTGATGAGCAAGCACGGATTTGCCATCAACTTTGAGTCTGACGAGCTTGTTCTCAGGAAGAATGGTGTGTTTATTTGGAAAAATTTTTGTTAAGAAAAGGTTGATCAAAATGTGTGTATTGGCAGTCCAAAGAAACAATGATGTATTTGTTTCCAATGTTTTAATGAATAAGAAATCAGTTGCTTATTTGGTTGAGTCTTCTAATATTAGGCATGAAAGATTAGGACATGTGAATTATAAGTCTATACAAAAACTTCTGAATTTGAATTTGATCCCTAAATGCAAAATTAGCAAAGACAAATATGAAATTTGCATACAAGCAAAATTCACTAAAACACCTTCTCCTCGTGTTGAACGACCAACTGAACCTCTAGGTTTAATACACACATATTTGTGTGATTTGAGATACGTACAAACTAGAGATGGTAAAGAGTATTTTGTGACTTTCATAGACGATTGTACAAGATACGGCTACGTATACTTAATGCGTAGTAAAGATGAAGTCTTGGAGAAATTCAAAGAATACAAGATTGAAGTTGAAAACCAACAGGGAAAAACCATCAAAATGGTGAAAGATGATAGAGGAGGTGAATATGATGGACCGTTTAATGTTTTATATCTGGAAAACGGCATTATACATCAAACTACTGCTCTTTGTTCACCTAAATCTAACGGAGTTGCAGAAAGAAAGAATCGCATTCTAAAAGAGATGATGAACGCTGCTATATTGCAGGAATCTGGGCTACCCCAGAATCTGTGGGGGGAAGCGTTCCTCGCCATAAACTATATCTTCAACAAAATACCACACAAATTAATTGGTAAAACGTCATATGAGCATTAGAAAGGTTCAACACCTTCTTATAAATACTTAAAAGTGTCGGGGTGCCTAGCAAAAGTCGTTGTGCCACCTCTGAAGAAAGTATCGATTGGGCCTAAAACAGTCGATTGTATTTTCATTGGATATGGGCACAACAGTGGTGTGTATCAGTTTATGGTACATAAGTCAGATATACCAGATATTCATGCTAATACAATTATAGAATCAAGGAATGTGTCATTCTTTGAAGATATTTTTTTGTGTAATGGTAGAAAAAACCGACAAAGAACCCATGAGGAAAAAGATGCAATTATTTCTGCCAATGAGGCTAGCACATCTGCTCCTTCAGTAGTTGTAGCAGAAGAAACTGGCGATGGACCTAGACGCAGCAAAAAGAGCTCGTAAGGCAAAATCTTTTGCTGATGATTACCTAGTAGTCTACCTTGGTGAAGTTTTTCTCAATGAGAATGAACGTAGGACCTTCACAGAAGCAATGTCTACCCCAAAAGCAGATTTTTGGAAGGAAGCTGTAAACAGTGAAATGGATTATATTCTACAAAACCATACATAAATTATCACTGATTTGCCTCAGGGATTTAAAGTTCTAGGATGCAAACGGTTCTTCAAAACAAAGTTAAACACTGATGGATCCATTGATAAGTAGAAGGCCAGACTTGTGGTGCAAGGATTCCGACAAAAAGAAGGTCATGATTTCTTCGACACCTATTCTCATGTGACGAGAATAACTTCAATCAGAATGCTGATAGCAATTGCGACCTTAAGATACCTGGAAATCCTTCAGATGGATGTTAAAACTGCTTTTCTAAATGGTGAATTAGAATAGGAGATATACATGAAACAACCAGAAGTGTTTGTTGTCCCAGGACAAGAACACAAATTTTGTAAATTGGTGAAGTCGTTCTATGGACTGAAACAAGTTTTAAAACAATGGCATGACAAATTTGGCAATGGAATGATGTCAAATGGGTTAAGCATTAATGAATGTGACAAATGCATCTACATCAAAAGTACTCCTAGCGGATACATTTTGCTCTGTTTATATGTCAATGACATGCTTATTATGGGCAGTAACAAGGATATAATCCAACAGACTAAAAGCATGCTTGTGGACAGTTTGACATGAAAGGCATGGGTCTTGCGGATGTTATTCTTGGCAGTAAGATCCCACAGACTTCTGAGGGAATCACTTTATCCCAAGGTTACTATGCTGGAAAGATACTTGAGCGGTTTAAGAACTACTCAAACGGAACTGCAAAAACTCCAGTGGATGCGCAACTGCACTTGACTAAGAACTCTAGTGGAGCAGTGTCACAGGTGGAGTATGCATGGGTAATCGGTAGTCTGATGCACTTGCCCAATTGTACCAGACCTGATATAGCGCATGCAGTAAATGTGTTAAGTCGCTACACGAGTAATCCAGGTCATGAACACTAGAAAACCATAACAGGGGTATTAAATTATTTGCGATACACCAAGCGTTATCTGCACTATGGTAAAGAACCTGCAGTCTTGGAAGGATACAGTGATGCTAACTGAATATCGTACTCAAAGAACTCTAAATCCACAAGTGGATACGTCTTTACTCTTGGCGGTGCAGCAATATCTTGGAAATCTTCCAAACAAACTTTATTGGCGAGATCAACTATGGAATTTGAGTTTAACGCTTTAGACAAAATAGCTGAGGAAGCAGAATGGCTTCAAAATTTTCTAGAAGATATTTTAAAGTGGGAGAAACCAGTCCCAGCACTACGTGTACACTGTGATAGCCAATCGACTATAACCCGAGCACGTAATACTCTCTATAATGGTAAATCACGTCACATTAGGAGACGACGTAAAACCATTAGACACTTGATCACAATCGATGTAATCTCAGTCAATTACATAAAGTCAGTTGATAACCTAGCGGATTCGTTTACTAAAAGGTTGACCAGAGATCAAGTGTTGAAATCATCAAAGGGAATGGGTCTATTTCGTATGACATAAGAGGATGTTTGATGGACACCCCCACCTACGGCATAGAGATCCCATGATGTTGGTTCAAAAAGAACACTAAATCAAACAGATTCTGATACAAACACTATGGATGTACTCAACTCCCGTAAAAGATGTACAAGGCTTCCTCTAAGTTTTAAAGGTTAAGCTAATGTTTTTACTCATATGAGTAGCTTTCATATATGACCAGAGTATTAACTGGATACTTCTTTAGATGACAANCTTGGCGGTGCAGCAATATCTTGGAAATCTTCCAAACAAACTTTATTGGCGAGATCAACTATGGAATTTGAGTTTAACGCTTTAGACAAAATAGCTGAGGAAGCAGAATGGCTTCAAAATTTTCTAGAAGATATTTTAAAGTGGGAGAAACCAGTCCCAGCACTACGTGTACACTGTGATAGCCAATCGACTATAACCCGAGCACGTAATACTCTCTATAATGGTAAATCACGTCACATTAGGAGACGACGTAAAACCATTAGACACTTGATCACAATCGATGTAATCTCAGTCAATTACATAAAGTCAGTTGATAACCTAGCGGATTCGTTTACTAAAAGGTTGACCAGAGATCAAGTGTTGAAATCATCAAAGGGAATGGGTCTATTTCGTATGACATAAGAGGATGTTTGATGGACACCCCCACCTACGGCATAGAGATCCCATGATGTTGGTTCAAAAAGAACACTAAATCAAACAGATTCTGATACAAACACTATGGATGTACTCAACTCCCGTAAAAGATGTACAAGGCTTCCTCTAAGTTTTAAAGGTTAAGCTAATGTTTTTACTCATATGAGTAGCTTTCATATATGACCAGAGTATTAACTGGATACTTCTTTAGATGACAAGAGCTCAGCAAAACCGCCTAGTGAGTGTGAAATAGGGTCGTTTCTAGGAGAATGAAGAACAAGGTATGTTCTCCAAGTTCACTCATGGCCAACCAAGAAATTTCAAAGCCACAACAAACGCAATAGAGAACTTTGTTCTACGAGGAAATGAAGATGGGTTATAGTTGTTGTCTCGGTTTACATAAACATATGGATGGTTCAAGACATCATGTTCACCTCCTGGCTAAGTAAACCCGACAAATATTAACATTGAGTGGTTCAAGGCTAAAATATGTCACTACCTCATACTGAGTTAATTTTTGCCTATACTCTCGAAATTCGTTATATCTAGTCTATAGAGTTTGTCTAAGTCTATAAAGTCTGCATTGTCTTTCGAGTTAGTAGAGTCTGTATATGTTTAGAGTCATTTTTCTTCGTGTGGGGGATTGTTGGAACCAAAAATTAATAAAGTTTTGGGCTTATTAAATATTTGAACAAGTGTGAAAAAAATGGGATTTGGCCCATTGAGATGAATGAATAATAGTGGGAGTTAATGGAAGAGAACTTCATTTATCTCACATTGGTAGTTGGGAGAGTCTTCCACTACTATATATAGTGGCATACTCACTACAAGGTTCAATAGACTTTAGTAAGGGAACACTATGGAGAGTGTCAGAAAGGAGTCGAATACCACACACGCGCGCCGCCGCCGGGCCAGGCCGGGCCGGGCTCGGGTTTTGGATCTAGGTGAATGGTGAATGGGCCTTCCGCCCAATAAACTCGGCCAAACATTGACTCCGTCAAAGTTTGAATCCAAAACCCTAGCGAAACTTTGACTCGCTCAAGGCGCCGCCATGCCAAAACTCTATCTCTCCACTATATAAAGAGGTTTCGTCTCATTCATTCAGTAGTTGCCGCAAACATAAAAACACTCCAAAATCTCCTTCATCTCTACTTCTTCTCTAAACGTAAGTCGAGAGTTTAGCGTAGAATTACGTTCGCATATTCTGTAATTGGGTGGTTCGATTACAGCCTAATCGTAGTTGTATCTTGGAATTCAAAAATCTCGCCAATCCGCCACACTACAGAGATTTATTGAGTTAAGGAAAGAGATTAAATCTCGCCTCTACGAATTCGTCTCTTTCTTAAAATATTTTCAATCATTTTTTTTTTCGTTTTTTTGATCTTGATTTTCGCAGTCCTACATATATATATATATATATATATATATATAAGCACATATATGTTCAATTAAACAAATGTTTTTTTATTTATGTATAAATGATATAACTTGTGTCATCGTGGCACATATCCTTAATCGAAAAAGAAATTATTTGTTATTATATGGGATGTGATACGTGTTTTAAGAAAGTTTTACCATATTTTAATATTGAGACAAAAAATGTGAAACTGATAAATATTTATGTGACCATTACAAGAAAAAAATAACTTCAACAAGTGTAAGATATTGCACAATTATAATTTTGTTAATTTCACATAATGTGTTGTTACTGTTTTTTATATACTGTATTCTTTTTAGGTATAAGATAGTACAAAAACATCAACATTTATCATGTTTGATAAAATGTTACAAGCATTATACATAAAACAACATGTGAATTACTAATACGAGAAAACATGGTTAGTATATATTGCTAATGTGACAATTTTTTTAATATTTATCTCATTATATTAACAAGTGATGCATTATTTTTTAGTCTAATGATGCATTAACAAGTGATGAATTATTAGATCAACTTGGTAAAGAAGGAGTCTTAAAAGTAAAAATCGTAAAATCAAACGAAAATTTCAACAATTTTGTTTTTCAAGTTTGTGGCATTTCTTATGGTGTTGACATAATCCACAAACTCAAGCAATTGCTTTCTACTTATGCATATTTAATTATTTATTTGAATTTTGTATGTCTTAAAGATTATGTTATTTTGATATTTTGTATGACTTTACATGAAATATGTATCACCCACAAAAAGAAAAGTTTATGCAAGAGTTGTTGTCAAAAGAAAGAAAAACTATGATTTCAATCTATTTTTCAATTCAATGTTTTTTTTCCTGAAAGATGGATATTATATTAAGCATCGTGAACTTGTTCTTTCTTTACAATAGCATCAATTTCATGTGGCAACAAAGAGACCACAATTGCCGAGTAACTAGTAAATTTCTTGCTTGTTTTGCAATGGTGTCAGCTGCCATATTTGCTGACTTTGGGATATGCTTGATCTGATAAAACTCGAGCCCTTCTCTGATGTGCTCAATGGAGTGATAAATCACGTCCAACGAGGCCCAATCTTTTTTTTGGATTTAGGCCCAATACGGGATCTGCTGAATCTGTCTCAATTTCCAACTCTTTTATGCCTAGACGTCGGAGTTGAATTGAAGCCCAAAGCACCGCTTCGACATGCAACACTAATCTGGTTCTTCCTAGACATTTTCCTCCCCAATATTTGAAAAATCTTGCATTGTTTCGGAGAATCCAACCTACAACGCTCAAGCTATTGTTGTCTCTTGCTCCGTGCACGTTGCATTTCCATCGTGTTGATCGAGGTGGCTTCCATTTTGTGTTTTCTCTCATTGTACTTCTGATCATCGGACGAGAAGAGTTCCGATCCGGTAATTGTGTGTGTTCCTCTTGAGGTTTGGTGTTTTCCCATTCTTGAATTGCTTCTGTTACCTTCTTTTGGATAAAAATGGCCGACGACATTGTAGATCCAAAATATGCCTCGTTTCCCTGTTTCCAGATCCACCAGAGGGTCCAAGGTGCGCGCTGGATTAACATCTTCTCCTCAGCACAAAGATTTTGAGTCATCACCAGCCTCCCGATGTTGGTGTAGATGGAGTCTCCGAATGGGATGCTTTGGATCCTTGGTATAGCTGAAACTGCCCAAGTCAGTCTTGCAAATAGACAGGTGAAAAATAGATGATTTACTGTTTCCTCATGTTCTCCGCATATCTGACATAGACTATCCTTGATTATCCTCTTGTTTTTCATGTTAACTCATACTGCCAAACAATTATTGATCATCCTCTACATTAGTCCCTTTATTTTCGGTGTTGTTTGAGTCTTCCATATCTCTGAGTATAGAGGCTTGAGGCTTGGGTTATTATAGCTTGAAAGTGTCATATTTTGAGAATTGTTGTGCACCCACGTACCAAATCGTACTGTATACGTCCCGTCCTTTGTGAGATCCCATATGAATGCATCTTTGAGGTTGGAAGTCCTGGTATTATTTGCTCGATCCATTTGATGTCTTCCATTTCGCAAATTTGCTTCAAAGCTATAATGTCCCATTGCCTTGTTACCGGAAGTATGAATTGGCTAACTTTTTGGATTTGACTAACCCCATTGCTGATTTTTTGAGGTGTCTGGGAGGAATCGGTGGTAACCAGGGGTCGTCCCATGCTCTCGAATCTTCTCCAGATCCAATAGTTTTCCTGAGTCCTTCTTTCATCATTGGGATTACTGTCAAAACACTCCTCCAGAAATATGATGGGCGTGTTTCCGGTTTAGCTTGAAGTATAGACGTGTCTTTGTGGTATTTGCTCTTTATAACCCTTGCCAATAAAGTTTCTTGCCAATGTTTTTTATTTAAAGTTTCATGTTTCAATGAAATTTCATATGTCTTGTAAAATATTTTGATTTGACAATTGTTAATTTTGCTTTTATTTGAATCCCTTATCAATTCAAAGGATGAGCTCAATTGGCTTCATATAAATACAACAAACGAAATGCAACAGGCGGAAAGAGTGTTTTTGCACATTGAGATATGACCAGTTTAACGAATAAAAGTAAGATTATTAGAACTTACAAAAAAAAATCATAAGTCAATAAAAAAAATAAACAATTTAAGGTAACCGTTGAAAAATTCGTTGAGAGATTCTTTGGTTTGACGCTTTAGAAAATGTAACTTTTCATCATCCAGAAGAACGAGAAATAATTCATGCGTCATATGAATCGTTTATTACAGTAAGATCAAGAGATGCCCAATTAAGCAGCGTTTGAGGAATTAGATCAGGTAGCGCCCCTCACATACTTGACACAAGAGTTGTGCGTTCTTCAGTTGAAATTCTTGACTCGGTTTAAACATAGAAGAGATCATCTCTACAAAAAGTCATTCCTCTCTTCCATAGTGGCAACAATGCGAGCGAGAGTCAAGTCTACTAAAATACCCTTACGCTTTCAGTTACGAGTTACATTTTTCACTTGAGTTTGTGTGAAAAAATCATGTTGTGATGGCGATGATTAATCCTTCTCAGTCAAATTTGAAGAATCTTCCATTATTCTTGTGCATATATGAGTCTTCCTCGTGTGTTTCTGAATGATCATGTGAATGATTCTGCTTTGGATCTTATGATTTTACAATTTCATCTTCATTATTGTGTAAGATATTCATTTGATATATGTGTATATATTCGGATTAATTATAAGAGTCAAGTTTATTCTAATATTGGTTCTACATTAAAATTCATACTGTGATGGTGTGGTCTTGGTTAAAGAGTTAGAATCTCAGTTTATTGATAATCCTTATCTATTATATCTTTTAGTATATTATTAATATGTATATGTGATAAATTATATAATGTATTTGAATAACTATATTAAAGGGACAATTATCTCTTAAAAATAATCCTCTTTAAATAATTATCTATTAAATAACTAGTTTGAATCTCTTCTACATGCAGAAAATAATTTAAATTTATGGATATATTTTGTAATTTTTTTAATTTAAGGAGTTAAATTATTTTTTATTTTTAACTTTGGAAGATTTGTTTTTCAGATTAAAAAAAACCATTGGAATATTTTTTTTTACGTTTTTAAATCATATTTTATTTAATTTTTCTAATAATTTTTTTAAAAAATTTAAAACTCAATAAATTAAATTAATATTTCTTTTATTAAAAATTTAGTTTTGAATTCAAATGTGAAAATAGAAATGATGAGGAAACCGATAATTTAATTATTTTTTTTGTAAATTTAATTAAAAAACTACATAAAAATTATTAATAAATTTAAATATAAAATTAATACATCTATTTGTTTCTATTTCTAGTATTAGTCGGGCATTAGCACATATATAAAATAAAATCAGAAAATAAATATTTTAAATTTATTTTCTATTTTCTTATATAATAGAAAATTAAGATTTAAGTAATTGTTTTTGTAGTTGAGAAGATTTAGGTTGATTTTATGGATTTCGCTTTCAAAAATAAACATATAATTTAAAAAACAATATCATAAAAAATTGTATATATTGTTACAAGATTTGAGAAAAAGAATATAAGGAGGAAGAAGAAGAAGAAGCTGAGCTACAGATCCAAGAAGAGAAATCTGCAGAGATCACGAACTAAATTCATCTCTCTCCTTCTCTAGCCTTTTATATCGTTGAACAAAACAAAGTGATTCTGTTTTGAATCCGTTATTGGTTTAATCAATAACGGAACTTAATCCGGAGCCGGTTAACTCCGGTTTTCTCCAAATTCATCTAATATTCCCCCTCAGTTCGTGATGCATAGATGTTGATCAACCCTATTTTTGAAGTCAGAGCTTGATGTTGAGTTGGAAACAAAGCTTTGGTGAAGACATCAGCAACTTGATGCTCTGTTTTTATGTATAGAAGCTTGATGAGTCCATTCTCAATCTTTTCTCTCACAATGTGGCAGTCAATCTCTATATGTTTTGTCCTCTCATGGAAAACTGGGTTTGTGGAGATATAGATTGTTGCCGTTGAATCACAGTAAAGGTTGATGGGAAGATGTTGCTGTACACCAAGCTCTTCAAGCATGTTCTTGAGCCATGTTACCTCACAAACTGATGATGCTAAGGCTCTATACTCGGATTCAGCTGAAGACTTTGAGACGGTCTGCTGCTTCTTGGACTTCCAGGAGACAAGAGATTCACCAATAAACATAGCAAAACCAGTTGTAGATCTTCTAGAATCAACACATGATGCCCAATCTGCATCTGCAAATCCTTGTAATCTTAAATCTGATTTTGATGAATAGAATAATCCTTGTCCAACCGTTCCTTTAAGATACTGAAGAACCTTTTGTGCTGCTTGATAATGAGCTTGTCTTGGCTTGGATGTAAATTGACATAGCTTGTGTACTGCAAACGTTAAATCTGGTCTGGTTATGGTGAGATACATAAGTTTCCCAGCCAGTCTTCTATAGCTCTCTGGATCTGTTAACAGATCTGTTTCTGAGTCTTGACTTAACTTGAGATTAGGATCCATTGGAATAGAACTTGAACGGCATCCAAGCATATTACATTCATCCCGTAATTCCAAGCATACTTCCTTTGATTGATTGTAATACCTGCTGAAGATCTTGCAATTTCAAGCCCCAAAAAATACTTCAAGTCGCCTAAATCCCTGAGTTTAAAAGACTTCTAAAGTGCTTTCTTTAAACCAGCAACTGCTTCCTCATTGTTGCTAATTATGATGATATCATCTACATAGACTGACACTCCCAAGAATGTAGATGTAGATGCTTCTTTCTTAATGAACAATGTATGATCAGTTGCTGACTTTTGAAAACCGAGTTGTATCAGTGTATGGCTGAATTTTAAAAACCATTGCCTTGAAGCCTGTTTGAGTCCATAGAGAGATTTATGCAGACGACATACAGCATTTGCAGGAAGTTCCCCCTCAGCTGATACATATCCAGGTGGTAATTGCATATAAATCTCCTCCTGCAAATCACCATTCAAGAAAGCATTAGAAATATCAAGCTGAGTGAGACTCTAGTTCTTTGCTAGCAACTGCCAAAATAGCTTTGACTGTCGTCATTTTAGCTACAGGTGAGAAAGCTGAGTGTATCCCTTGGCCACGAGCCTAGCTTTGTATCTCTCAAGACTTCCATCAGAATGGAGCTTCACTTTGTATACCCATCTACAACCTACTGCCTTTTTATTATCAGGAAGGGAACAAATACTCCATGTACCATTAGCTTCAAGAGCCTGCAGTTCTGATTGCATTGCAGTACACCATTCAGGGAGCATTTTAGCCTTGGTGAAGGAACTAGGTTCAGGGTATTTGTTGAGATTACAGATAAAGTTCCTGTAAGAACTAGATAATCTGGAGTAAGAGACGACTTTAGACATAGGATGATCCACACTGTTAGAAGAGCTATCACAGTAATAATCCATCAAATGTGCAGGAGGTCTGGGCATCCTTTTGATGATGGAAGGCATAGAGTTGTGACTAGAGCTAGGATCAGTCGAAGTAGAAGGTCTGAGCTGATCACAGATGGAGTCTTTTGGTGCAGCTGAGGTAAAAGGGAATATATCCTCATGGAATACAACGTTTCTTGAAATGGAGATTTGGCCAGTTTCAATGTCCATGATCTTGTATCCTTTAAAACCTGCTGGATAACCCAAAAAGACACACTTTCTAGCTCTAGGATCAAACTTGTGTCTCCCTTGTGGAGATGTGGAGGAGAAACAAAGACAACCAAACACTTTCAGAAGTGTGTAATCTGGTTGTTTATTCCACAATACCTCAAAAGGACTCTTATTTGACAGAAGAGGAGCTGGTAATCTGTTGATTAGAAATACTGCAGTCATGACACAGTCTCCCCAAAGAATCAAAGGAATGTTAGCTTGGAACATAAGTGCTCTTGCAACATTCAGAATATGCTGGTGTTTTCTCTCTACTACAGAATTTTGCTGTGGGGTTTCTGGGCAAGAATGATAGGCTGTAATCCCCTTTTCAGAGAATAGTTTGGTGAAGCTGAGTTCTGGTGCATTGTCAGAACGAACACTCTTAACCTTGGTGCCAAATTGTGTCTCAATATTCTCTATAAACTGGGGAAAGATTTGCAGAACATCATTCTTGTTCTTAAGCAAGTAAATCCATGTGGCTCTAGACTTATCATCTACTATTGTTAAGAAGTATCTGTGACCTTCAGAAGTTTGAACTGAAAACGGACCCCATGTATCAATATGTAGCAGATCAAATACAGCCTGAGATACATTATTCTGAGATGAAAATGGGAGATGCTTTTGCTTTGCAAGAGGGCAGACGTCACAATATAGGCAATCTTTATTATTTCTCAGTTTTGACAAGCCTAGTACATCAGAAATCAACTGCATTCTTGATATAGAAGGATGTCCTAAACGATTATGCCAAGTTTTTGAATCTATGGTGACATTGATTTTAGCAGCATCTGGTGATATAGTCTGGCTCCGTTCCATCTCCATTATGTACAAGTTCCCAACTCTTTTACCCTTGCCAGTCATCAGCTCCTTGGTATGCCCCTGAATAGTGCAGTAGTCTGAATTCAAAATCATCTTGACATCCAAATCCTGAGTTAGAATACTGACACTAAGTAAATTCATTTTGAATTCAGGTATATACAGAACATTGTGCAGGACTATCTCTGCAGTTAGAGGAATTGAACCACTTCCAAAGATCTTAATCATATTTCCAGTTGGTAGAGTAACATAGGAGTTGTGTTTAAGAACCAAATCAGTGAACAGAGACCTATCATATGATACATGGTGAGTAGCACCACTATCTATGATCCAAGACTGACTTGATGTTGACTTCTTGGACTCAGTAAGTGTACCAGCAAAACAAGACATAGAAGAAAGAAATTGTGTACCATTGTTGACGTCAACAGAGGTGATCAGTGGATGACTCTGAACTCCTGGAAAGTGAGAACCAAAGTAAGCAACAACGTCCTCCATTTGGGATTTGGAAAGCTGTTCTGGTTTAAAAACTGGTCCTTGAGTTAAAGCAGAGATCTGAGCAGTGTCTGTTTCTGTAGGTTTGTTGTGAGTCTTGCCTTTTGGCTGCCAGCCAGGAGGATACCCATGTAAAGCATAGCATTTGTCAGCTACATGGCCCAATTTACCGCAGTGAGTACATGTAGGACGAGGCTTTCGAGTGCCCTGATGACTGGTTTGTGCAAGAACAGAGGAGTCTGGTACTTCAGAGACATGAAATGTTGATGTAGGATGATTCACCTGTGATGAAGTGATTAATCTCTGACTCATATCTTGATCAAGAATATTGTAGATCTCTGATAGAGTAGGAACAGGCTTCATCATTATAATCTGGCTTCTTATGACTGAGAAAGAATCATTAAGTCCTACAAGAAACTTGAACATCTTGACATGTGTTTCTTTGCCTTTGAACGCTTCAACTTTCCCACAAGAACAGCAAGAACAGAGCCCACAATCTTCATTATTCTCTATTTGATCCCATAGAGTTCGAAGTGTATGTAGCTAAATCCATAGATCCTTGTTTGAGATCATGAATCTGCTGCAGCAACTGAAATGTACGAGGTAGATTAACCACATGGAATCGAGTTCTCAAATCCTTCCAAATCGCTGCAGCATCTTTAACATAGAGAATGCTGTTGTAAATCTGAGGTGAGACAACATTATGCAACCAAGCCTTGATTATACTATTGCATTGACACCAAGAAGAGTACATTGGATGTTGTGGACTTGGTCTGGGAAGTGAGCCATCTACGAACGCCAGTTTGTTCTTGGCTTCAAGACTCGTAGTCATAGCTGTGTGCCAGGCACCATAATTGGTTCCATCAAGAACCGTCGAGATGATACTTACTCCAGGATTGTCTCCACTGTGCAGGAAGTATGGAGAACGAGCATTATCAATTACATTCGGGAAAGAAAATACCGGTGGAACTTTAGGACCAGAAGTTGTGATTGGAGTCGAATTTCCGCCGTGATTCACGCCGGAGGAACCAGTGCCATCGGCGATCGTCGGAGTTCGAGATTTCGTCGGCTTGGCGACTTTGCTAAGTGCTCGCCGTGTAGTCACCATTGAAGCAAGATTTGAGAAGAATCAAGCGGAATTGAAGGAGAAGAGGAAGTTATGCATCCTCTGCTCTAATACCATGTTACAAGATTTGAGAAAAAGAATACAAGGAGGAAGAAGAAGAAGAAGCTGAGCTACAGATTCAAGAAGAGAAATCTACAAAGATCACGAACTGAATTAATCTCTCTCCTTCTCTAGCCTTTTATATCGTTGAACAAAACAGAGTGATTCTGTTTTGAATCCATTATTGGTTTAATCAATAACGGAACTTAATCCGGAGCCGGTTAACTCCGTTTTTTTCCAAATTCATCTAATATATATTTTAAAATATAAAAAAATGTCATATAAAACTTATTAAAGAAAAATAATAATAAAATAGAAAATATTTTTTTTACGATTTTGAGTTTTAAAATTTTAAAAATTAATTGAAATAAACAAAATGTTTATTATATCTTAAGTAAATTTTAAAATTTTATAATATGAAATATTTAAATTTAAATATGGGTGGACCAAAAATATTGGGATATTGTTTATATCTTTTTTTTATTCCACTTTTTAATTCAAAACTAATAATATTTTATAAATATATTAAATTTGAAAAATTTAAATCGTAATATATTAATTTATGTGAGTTAAAAACTTAAAAATCAACATAAATATTTGAAACTTAAATTGTTTAAACATTCTAATTATTTGTTGTTGATATATTTGAAATCATTAATATTTTGAAATGTATTGAAAAAAAATAAAAATTTTGAAATAATTTGAAGTTCAAATGTAAATTTTAATATTTAAATGTCTAATGACAGAAACTAATATATTGCAATTTAAAAATTTCTAATTTTCAAATTAAAAAAAATGATTTCCAATAAGAAAAACGGAATAATAAAAAAAACATAATTGAATTTTCTTTTTAAAAATGATTCGATAGAAACAAAGAAAACAAATTATTTTCAAATTTAAAATAAAAAAGGGACAATTATTAAAATACATTTTTGGAGAGTGTTTTAGTGTTTTTACACTAAAAAGTTGGCATTCATTACAAATACACTTAAAATAAGTTGTGAGTATACATTTACCCTTATTACAATTTAGAATCAATATATCATTAATCACATAAAATATAACATTAATTACAATAAATATATCATTATTCCTTAAATACATCAATATACTATTAATTACATGTAATTAAGGATATCATAATTAATAATATTTTAATTAAGAATATATAAATCAACTCGATTGTTTTCAATTTCCACGAAACCCTAAACCCTAAACCATAAACTCTAAACCCTAATCCATAATCCCTAAATCGTAAACACTAATCCCTAAATCCTAAATCATAAACCCTAAACTAAATCCTAAATCCTAAACCCTCCTACACCCTAAAACCTAAACCCTAAACCTGAACCCTAAACCCTAAATCTACTTTAAGGTTGTTTTAATATACTTACCTTATAATTAATCTTAATTCATCATGGATGTTTTAATATACTTATCTTATAATTAAAAGGATATATTTGTCTTACCATCCATAATTAAGTGTATAATTAAAAAAAATTTAACATTAGTGTATTTTGCAATATCACTTGTTCCAAAATTTTATTTTGGATAATTTCTCAATAAAGAATATATAATTAAATGAAAAAACTAAAACATATTTTTTATATTTACAACACTAATTTGAAATCCATGTTACCTGATATCAACCGAAATTCTTTTTTTTTCTTCAATTGGAATTCATGTTATGGACGGGACCTTCAAAAATTTGTTTAGTTGTTTGAAAATTTATTTCAATTAGACGTCTCAATATAAAAAAAAAATGCATGATTAAATGAAAAAACTAAAAGACGTCAACATGACACCTAGAAGAGAAAACTTCTCTTTTAGTATAACTAGATAAAGTATATATAAATTATTTTTTATATTAAAATTGTGTTCAATAAATTAACATATAACAAAATATGTCATTTATAAGAAAAACGTTTGTTACAATTAATGAGATGTCGATAAAAAAATATATAAAAAAACTTTAAAACTAGTTTAAGAAAATATGTTAAAAACAAATAAAAAAACTTTGATAACATGTTTCTTGAAAAAAATTATAAAAACATATGTTAGTATCGTGAAAGAAAGTGTAAAAGAGAGCTGAAAAATTTAAATAATATGAAGTTATGGGGGTTGATTGGTTAGGACTGTAGCTGTTAGCTATACTTTTAAAATTTTGGTTGTAAAAGTATGGACTGTTATTTTAATAACTGTGACTTTCAATATTCGTAAAAGTGTGATTGGTAACCAAAGCTTTAAGTTTTAGATTTATAATAAAAAATAAAATTAATTTTTAAAAAAATTTCATAATGAGAATGAGTAAAATATTAAAAATATAAAAGATGATTGATAAATTATTTGAGACTTTTATTAAAAAAAAACACTAAAATTAAAAATATTATGTTGAAAAAAAACTAAACAGCCCTTAAAGTAACCATTTTGTTACTTTTTAAAACAAAGAACATTTTAAATATTTGCAACTGTGATAGCTCGTAAATTATATACAGTTAAGAAAGTGTGATTGGTGATTTTCTTACTTTGATGGTTGATAATTTACTTGACTTTTTGTGGATTTACAAAAAAACATAAAAATATTCATAATTCAATAAATTGATAAATATAAATCTGTGAGAACAAAAATTGTATTAGTTACATTTTAAGAAACATGAAAAAGAAAAGTTTAAAATAAGAATGAAAAAAATGTTTAAAATAAGAATTAGTATTAATTGTGGTAGTATTTGGTGACAAATTCCGATATATATAAAACAAAAATGGTATAAAATAAAAATAAAAAAATATTTTATTGTTATTTTAACATATATCGTTAGAGATGTTGTAAAATTTAAAATATATAATATTTTTAATAGGTTATGGTTATGTTAATCTCAATATATTTGAATAAAGAAATCTTTTTAAAGTTTAAAATTAAATAAAAAATAAATAAGATTTAAAATAAATAAAATATGTAAGAAAACTGTGGGATTGACATCTAAGAAAGAAGACTTGTTTTTTAATATAATTAGTTTAGATTATCTATTAATATACAAGATAAAGATAGGTCGTTATTCCTCAATCTATAAAAGTGATAGTTTACCACATTAAAAGATACGATCAAATACACAAAAAAGCATTAGAGTTTTGAGTTTTTTGCTCTATTGCATAGAGACGACTAAAAAAAGTTAAGAGAGGAGAAAATCAAGTCAAACCTAGAGTCTTTGAGATACGTTAAAGCATGGATTCAGGTTAGTTTCTTATAAGTATTGGTTGAATTAATTGGATCTAGATGATCATATAAAATCATAAAAGGAATTTTTATATATTGTTTGTGTACTTATTTTCATTTAAGTTAACTGATAGGAGACTACGGTTTAGACCACGTCTTGGTTGCCATGACTCTTCAACCACAACAATTTCATCTTGGAAACCCGCATTTACAGCGGAAGAATCTGTAGTGGATTGGAACACAGTTTCCTACTTGAGGATAAGCCTAAAAAAAATATCATTCAACTACACGTATAGAACAATCCCTATAATATAATATAAATTTGGGTTTATATACCTTGATTTTGTCTCTCCACAATGCTCATTTGCATCAAGAGTTTTTGTCTTAGACTTAAATTTGAGACTAGTTAATCTAACCGTGATTTTACGATAGATTTTGTACTGATTTCTTAATATGTGTAACCTATTCTTAATTTTGTTCCTCTTTAGGTTCATTGGAAATGACTTCTTAAATTCTTTAAGAATATTTTTTTCCATCTTCACTCAAATTTTTGTCTTTGAATTTTTATCTTGTTTTCCCAAAGTTATCAACTCTATCAACAAACGAGGCATCTCTCACCATTAAATTTTCTATTCGAAAATCAGTAGAAACACATATATATCCAATTATTAAAAAAAATATTATA
Organism: Aethionema arabicum; assembly: GCA_000411095.1. Lineage (NCBI taxonomy): Eukaryota > Viridiplantae > Streptophyta > Magnoliopsida > Brassicales > Brassicaceae > Aethionema > Aethionema arabicum. The sequence goes on along the minus strand of KE152465.1, from coordinate 9,580 downwards.
AAAAAATACAAGATCAAGGTATAACAAATATTTTGTATGTTTTTCTAATTATTGTGCAAAACTTTAAAGTGCATATATATTGAAACATAGAAAGTATAAGATTTATATGAAAGATGATATATGATTTGTTTTAATAATTTCTTTTAAGAGTTAAAATATATGTTTTTAATTTCAAATTTTATACATATACTATATAATTATACATATAGTTTTTTTAGTGTATTATAAGGCCGCGGATTCGCGGTCTAACTCGTTGACCGTGCGGACAACCCCGCAAAAACCTGCCGTCCAAAATGAGCTAACCCACAAAACTTATACCCTATTTGTGATCATAAAATATACAACTCTAATCCATCCTATAGTAGAGTGGGTTGAATCTAACCCACGCGTTTGACACCCTAATTTTAATTATCAATACAATATAGGGTCCAATTGGTGACCGACAAAAAATGGATAAATTGAAAAAAATGGATGAAACAAAGATGGATTAAAAAATTTAGATTTTGATGAATGAAATAGATAAAATGAATGATTATAGATGAATAAATATGTATTATGAATGATAACTACTTAGATGAACGAAAAATGAAAAAAAAAATATTTAAAATTAAAATAATTAAATAATTTTGATAGTAAAAAATTATAAGGTTTGATTTATTTATTTTTTCAGTGTTTAAGATTTGATATATATATATATATATCTTCTATATATTATTTGAGAAGTACCTTTTTGGAGGTACCCTCAAAACAACTATTTATTTACAATTCATGCCATTGTAAATAAACTAAAAAATAAATGTCTATAAGGGCAAATTTGGAAATTAAATACTACAAATCTATTTCTTTTTAAATTATAATTTTTTTCTCATAATTTATTTATTTAAAATCATTTTTTTATTTAAATATTATTTTAAAATATATATTCAAAATAGGTGAATTTTGGTATATACCAAAATATTATTTTTTTAACATTTAAATATATAATTGTTTATATATTTTAATTTTGATTTTGTTTTTTCATTAAATTTTAATTTTCTTTGTAACCATATATTTCTCTAACTAAATTAAATTAATATCA
>KE152464.1:390894-413189 GCA_000411095.1 Aethionema arabicum | reverse complement strand
TATATATATATATATATATATATATATTAATATAAATCATAAATGTATAATTAATAAAGAAACTATAAAATATCCATAATTAGTTAGATTAAGTTCTAATTGATAAACTCTCTAAGATTGAGTTAAAAAAACTCGCTCAATTCTTTAAGAACGTAACTAATTAATAAATGGTAGATAAATATGATTGTGAATAAAACATGGAAGATAAACATACATTGAAATATATCTAGTCGAAAAATATTTGGGTCGTCTCTAAAAGATTTGGTTATTATATAATATTTATTTATCTCTAAAATCTGACATAGAGTAAAAGAGAACAAGGCAGGGCCCAGGTCAACTTGCCAGAAACACAAAATAAAATCAAACCGGTTATGTGTGATTAAACCGGTTTTGCTTAAACCGGCAAGTCATCCTTGGCTCAACTCCATTCTCTCTCTATTCCTCTATGCAAGACCCTCTGATACATTCAGAGTCTCCCATATATCACCTCCTTCATCTTTCATCTCTAGCTACATATCTACTTCAAATGTGAAATATGTGAGTATTTATAGGCATATACATATACAAATGTTATTAATAATTTTTTTTTAATATAATATTTTAAAAATTGATTCTATTTTGCATGTATAGTTGGTTTGAATATTGACCATAATCCTAATTAAAAAAAATATAATCTCTAAGAAGAAGTGACCATATTGTTTTTTACAAAATTAGACTTTTGGCTATATATTATATACTTATACTACTATATAACGGAACTTTTAAAAATTTCCAGATTATTATTGTGGAATATTACAGAGAAATAAATTCAAGAATTTCGCGTTTTTAATACTGGGAATAGTATTATTTTGAGAGGTGATATATATCAGATTGTATTCACTGAAGTTATTACCTATCGGTGTGACTAATCTATATTTTATTTTTAAAATAAATATATTCTCAAGGGGAACAAATTAAGCCATTATACTATGGTTTATAGATATTTTTTGTAAACACGGATATTAATATATAACACTTAATGATCATGAATCTTTGTAACATTAAATATTTAATGTCGAATTGATTGATAGTTCACCTAATAAATTAACCCCGTAATGATAATACGATTTCCCTACTTATTGTTCAATTAGCTTTTTTTTTGTTTTTTTTATAACTATTATCATACTCTTAAACGTTTAATTTTTTTTTAAAATTAATCACATAACTATAATTATGTACAATTACAATTTCTATTGTATAATTATATCAATTAGCGTTTTATATTTTATCATACCGTGGTTTGAAAACAGTTCAACAAAATGATTTTTTTATAAATTTATTTAACTAGTAATTAATCACAAGTTAAAGAATGTTGACATCAGCAAGAGCAAAGATGACGTCAGCAAACTCTCTTAATTAGGATTTCAGAGGTTTCGATTAAAAGAAAGCTTCCAAAAGAAACCTTTAAATATAAAAGGAAGGACGGTGGCGGGAAGCTTGAAGAAGTAAAAATGGTCCCAGCCCATACGACGCCGTATCCAACAGGCCACCCTCCTCCGCCATAGAATCAAAATGGTCCTTTTTTAATTTTTATTTCTTTCTATATTAAGATCTATGCAAATATATTAATGCTTCTTTATGGTACGACTTGTTTAGTACCATCATGCCATCAAATCTACTACGCTAAATATTTTTCAATTTTATTAATGATTTTTGTAGTTTTCTAGTTTTTGTAATTTTGTAGTTTGGTATTTTGTAACGGTTTTGATTCGTGACAGAAAATATAACAATATGGTAAAAAGATTTTATATGTTTTTAAATCTAATATTTTGTTTAAAAAAATTAATGAATTGAAGCACTTTTTTTTTGTTAAAATCCTTTCGAACGTCTAGAACTTTTAGATCTGCGAGAGCAATTTATGGATTTTAGATTTTGTATTTATAAATTCTGGAGTTTAATTCCATTAGAAATCATTAAAGAAAAAGTAGATAAAAAAATGTACGATGACCTTTAATTTTGAGGTGAAATTAACATATGATATTTGTATATTTGTAATACTATCGTTATACCTATGTAATATGTCAATTTCACGAAATGAATGCTAAAAGGTTGGCCAAAATTTTGCCAACTATTTATTTGCTTACTTTTCTGTTATGTTCCTATCAGTTGTTTTCAGAAATAAATGACTAAAATATACCTTTATTTTATTATAAACAGATACGTATATGTATTTTAGACGATAATGGAACAAAAAAATAAAACAGGAAAATTAGTTAAATATTGTCCTTTATTAGTTCAAATCTCTTAATAATTTGTTTTAAAGTTTCAAAAAAATCTGAAATGCTTGTTAGGCATGATTACGTCACCGATGAATTGTATTTAGTATATACAACAGATTTGTTCTTGTTCTAATTTTAAACCCACTTGCATTTTCTATGGTTTTTAACTAAAAAATTAGGAATTTGTCTACAGGTCCGTACAAGTACTACGTTTTGTCTTATATGTGAGTTGAGAGCTTATCAGTTTCTGTAACTTGTTTGCAATTACTTATGATAACCACTCAAACCACACGCCTTTCCCCTATAAATTCACTTCACACGACACAACGTTTCACAATAATAACACACATTTATATATTTCAATCTTCTCCTTCTTCTTATATTATCAAAGCTTAATTCTAAAATGGAAACAGTGAAGAGAAAGAGTAGATTCATTACTGAAGTGGCTCCAGCTAAGCTGTTATCAGCAACGAGACAGCGTTTTAAGAACATGTTGACGACTATCTCCGAGGAAGATATTGACTTTGAAGGAGTGGTTGACTCTTTGGGTCGAGTCAACTCTCCTCGTTCTCGTCTCTCACTCTTTACACCAAGAAGACGAACAGAAGAATATTCTTCTTAAGACCAAACATTGATTTTGCTATCTACTTCTGTTTTGTGTCATTTTTTAGCTTCAAAGTTGCTTATTTTATGTATTCAATCAATAACAACAAATCATATGAAGTATGAATGTCAAGAAGGCTTTTTTTTTTATATTAATTTTCACATGGTAAGGGCAAAAAAGAATGCTCCGAAAAGTTTAATATAATACAAAGTAAGATTTTTTTTATAGGAATCTGTTTTTTTTTTTTTCTCTTCCGGTAATTACTTTCATCACTCTCTTCCCAAAAAATGTAATATTAAAAGAAGAAAAAAGAAACTCACCTTAATAACCAACCCTCACAGTAAAATTCTCGATTTCGCTACCAAATACTGTTTGGTTTAAGCGATGTAGAGATAAGAGCTTATCGAAGTAATTGGTCAGGAATCCGACGGTGAGTATTTCTTCTGGCTAATTTCCCAGATCCGGTTTACAAGGTCTGATTTCAGTTCCTCTGGGATCTGAGATTTTAAGCTTGATGTTACATCTGCAATTAGTCTCTTCCTGCAAAAGCTCCAACCAAATTAGACACGATTTTATCCATATAATGAAAATCTTAACTACTGTAATTAAAAGAGACAGTGGTTTCCACTCACTTTAAGCTGTTACCATCTTCAACATCTCCTCCTGCTTGCTCTGTACATAATCTTTTCCTAGCACGCATAGAGATTTCTACTTTATCGTACCATCCACACGACCGTAAATATGAGGATGCGTCTTTCTTCAGGCTGAAGAATAATCAAACATAACCTATGTCATCTCGTATAAAATTGGGAGTATTATCAAAAGTAGAGAAGCTGGAAAAGTTACCTCTCTTGTATAGCTTCAAGTTTAGCCCGAGATGAATCGTCTTTTCGAAGCAGAATGCAGGGATCTTCATTTGTTTCTGTCACTGTGTCCAGGGCTTTGGATTGAGTTCTAGAACTGTCGTTCTCGATGTTCTGATGATCATCTCCATTTTTTAAGTCATTACTTTCGCATGGATGCAAGTTATCTTTATGGTGATCACCGCCATTGCTGGAACCATTATTCACAGGGGAATGCAATGAGGCTTCATGATTATTACTCAATGCTACACTGCCGTTTTCTTTAACTCCATTGCCACCATTTTCAGTTCCGACCTTTTTCTCCGTGGCAGAGTTAACCCTACTTGATGAAAGTGATGGCCTATTCTCTTTGTTTGCCTGGTTCGAGTCTTTGCCGTTTTCCTTTGGAGCTATGTTTTGATCTTGATTGAAAGTAAGTCTACCATTAAGAGTAGGAGAGACTCTTTTGGCACCAAGGTTGAGTGAAATATTGACCTTTGCTAGTGGCTTTAAAGGCGCCTTTCCAACTTTGAAAGAAGCCAGATTCTCTTTGGTGAGGGACTGCTCAGTTCGCAGTCTCATGGTAACATTGGTAAGGGGCCCAACAGGTTTCTGGGGCTTTGATGTCTCACAGACGATAGTTTCCTGAGATGTGGTCCCATTGGATGCTACCAGAGTTTTAGCCGAAGCTGGCCTCTGGTTTGACCGACTGAAAAACAGAATATAAGCTTTCTTTGATAAAACCTCCTGCAAGGTGGAGTGGGATACAGAAGAGTCGTCGCAGCAATACCATTGACCCAAAGAATCCTGCCATGCCAGATGTGAATCAGCAAGCATTTTCAAGGAAGATTAAAAATCAGAAAGCGAAAAAGTGACATGAGACAAAAAAAGAACCTTAACGTATGCATAATAGTGTCCACATTCAGGAGATAATCCTGCATGCACAATTATCCCAAAAAGCTTGTATTCCGGCTGAGGATCCTGAAGTTTCAATAAAGTAAATCGATTCACTAAACAGCAAGAATTATAATGGAGCTAGAAAACTTTTTAAAACTGCAGCACCATGATGACTTAAAAGATAGGTAGATCATAGATGCATGCAGTGATACCTTACTGAATTCATGCAAAAGAACTCGGAAGTAACACCTTAAATGTTTAGCAGCCTTTGAAGTGACTACTCAGGGAATATACTGGAAGCAAAATATCGAGATTCATGACTAAACTTGTCTCAACCTTAACTAGAAAACTGAACGGCATTCAAGCCATATGTGAAAGGTATCAATTCTATAGTATTATTGGACATCAATTCAACGCAGCGAAAAGCTAGCCAATGTGTAACAATGTGAACGTGGAAATTTTCATTTTAAGAACTACACCTAAATCTGAAGGAAAAGTCATCTCTCGGAATAGGGAAAAAACAGAGAGGGTTACGGCCCTGAACTTTCTTATATACCTCTAACTCTCTAAGAACATAGCATAGATATGCACCACGAATAACAGTGAACGTCCTGAACAGTAAGCACCTTAACCAAACCAAAGACAACAAACTTAAAATTTAATTGCAACTGTCAGATCTTGTACCTTGCTTGCTTTATTCATGAAGCTCGAGAGAAGCAAAATCTCACCAAATGCAATGGCCTTGTCAATCTTCCCACCATAGATACCCTCAAACCTCTGAAAAACAATTAAAGTAACCATTTAATAACATCGCCCAAGTAACACATTCTTTATGAACTGAAAAATGATCTACTTACTTTCAATTGGATTACAAGGATATTAGGCGCTTGGAGTAGTGACATTTGCTTCCTTGCTGCCACCAGTTTCTTACAGCTAAACGAATGTAACAGTGTTATTTATATATGCAACAAAAACTGAAACAGAGTGAAAGGGAGACAACTAGAGGAATCACTTACTTCTCACATCTATACTTATTGTTGCCATCTAAAATTTCTGGCTGAAAGAACTTTTGCATTGATTCCTTCATTGAGCTACAGTTCAAAATTTCAAGACTGATATCCATAATCTCATCTGCCTTATTCGACTCTGCACCACATGACAAACACTTCACCTGACTCTGCAAAGCACCCCCAAAAATTTCCCTCACCGCAGTGTTTCCATTGAAGGGTTCAGCACCCTTCCGTCTTAACTTCTTCAGCCGGAGACACGTATTGTGGCATGCATCAATCACATAACGTAAGAACTCATGAGCGTCCTCTTGACGCCCACTCTTAAAATGTTCGGCAAAAATGTTGAGGCAATTTGAAATCTTGGTTGGTGTATCGGCTGTCAGATCCACGCTAAGAGACCTTGTTATTCTTTTCTCAACTATGCAAAAAGGGCAATCCCGTTTCTTCTCCCCATCCACAATTGAATCGCCTATCAAACAATTTTCAACAGTCCCGAATAGAGAACATATCAAGAGCATTATAGGTGTAAAACAACTAACGAAACAGTAAGAAAACAACAGCTGGAAGCAGTCTCAAAATCTCTAAATCATCAACTCCTAACCCTACCAAAACAACTCGAAACTATTAGCAAGAAATCAGGATGTAAGGAAACGTCCAAGCAACTTTCTAATGGAAAGGCCTCGAGTAACAGATCAGCCAATATACCCAAAGCGTGATATTACGATGGAACAAGTAGACTAGCCTAATGGAAGTGAGGTAAAAACGCAAAAGAGAGAGAGAGAGAGAGACGAAGAGAGAAATGAAATGAGGGGAGGAAACGTACAGTGAGAGGTGTGTTTGTGACTAAGGCAGAAATTAGCGAAGGGAGGGGTGTAGGTGAGGCACTGAAGAACACTATTGAGGTAGCAGGTGTTACCGAGATTCCGCAACCCTAAGGGCGGCCCGTTCCTCCGCTTCTGACTTAATAAACTCGGCATCCAGCTCATCTGCAGTTTAAATCCACCCATTAAAATCGGTTCTTCCCCGCCGGAGAAAACCACAACCGCAACCGCTCATCGCTGACTCGCCGCCACGGCGAAGCCAACAGCTGCGATCGCATCTCACACCACCACCAACACAATCTACGCGTTCTTTCTTCCCGCTTCTCCTCTTGCGTATCTCTAATTCAAACGCTTCGGGTTCCTCTAACTTGAAATTTCTTGCGAAAAGAGTTGGGGAAGGAAGAGAAAATCGATCGACGGTATTAACTGCCGAGGGAAGACACCCGCCCAGCAACAAACCCCACAATCCCTCGCGAGCCTTCGTATTTTACTTCTTCATTTCCAATTTTTTATTCAATAATAAATTAAAAAAAAAAAAAAAGGGGAAAAGACCCATAAGTGGGCTTCTCCTACGCTTCAGGCCCATTTATATATAACTTTTTCGTACAACGATTATTTCTTTATTTCACTCCTGAATAATTCTAAGATTCTGCCAAAAACAGTAACAATATAATTTCAATATTCTTTTCTATATTAGGATACATGTCCTTTTCAATTCAACACTTTGTATATCATTTTTATCTAAAATAATGATATCTAAACTGTCTATATATTACTAAACAATCAATATATTAGTCATAAATATATAATTAAATATATCTAAATAATATATATTTCGAAAAATAAAACTAGTTTATATGATTTTTTACTCGATGAAAAACAAATGCATTCACTGTGACAAAAGATGGGTCTCTTTTTCAGGTACATATACGTTTTGTATGAGTGTAATAATTCTGCCGATACAGATAATAAGAAAAAAAATCAAAGATTGATTTACCTCTATAAAGGTGTGATGAGAAAATACAATTCCACAGACGAATTCTCCGGCCATCATTTCTCGGCATTAGCCAGAGATTGCGACGGCACCAACGGAATAGATTCAGCGTCTCCTAATGTTTCTGAAGAAACACGAGATGTTGCTTCCTTCTTTAGCTTATGATTGTTATATGCTGCTACACCAGCAATGGCTGAAACAAAATCATCAATTAGAAAAGCATCAATGGTTTATTGTTTATATAATAAACCCATTGGTTCTTGTTTGATAGTACCACTTACCAATGGCGTAACCGAAGAGATTGATGAGTGTGAGTTTTGTGTCAGCAAAGAGAAGAGCTGAGACCAAGACAACAACCCAGTCTTTGACCACACCAGCTACTCGGATAGTGAGAGCACTCGTGTGAGAAATCACAAGGAAAACGGATAAGTTGAGGGCAAATGTACAGAGAGAATTAAGTGTCAACACAAGGAAATGGAAGTTCCATGTGCCATTGCCATCCATCTTTGATTTCTCCAGAAAGATCCATGGTACAAACAAGCAAAGAGCACTGCAATGGATGGAGACATGTAAAGAGATGAAACCTTGGGATAGAATAAATCAGAAATTGAAATGGGGTCTTCTTTGATTTCATATTTACCTGCAGGGGCTTACATAGTACATGAGAGAGATTGGGTTTAATTTGATACCCTTTCTCTTGACAAGAATTTCCATGAAGATTAGTCTTAGGGCTTCTCCAACGACACCACCCATTTGGTAAACAACTCCAATCCAGTTGATGTTTAGCTCCCCATAAGAGGCGACTAACACACCGAAACTTATGATAGACATTATCAAAAGCATCCTGCAACTCATCATTTCAAGTCCAGCAGCTACTCCAAGAATAAACACAGCAACAGGCACTGCAAGAATGATTCAAGATTATATAAGTACATGAGAAGAAGACATATGGAAAGAAATGAGAGTATCAACAGTTAGCTCTTACTTATAGCTTTCAACATCTGTGCAAAGGCAACTGATATGTACAGATATGCAGTGTTTCCCAACCAGAGAGTCATTGCAAACATAGCACCTATTGGAATAACTGATGTAACATATCTGAGTACATAAAGTGAGTTATTACTCAACCAAAGATCAACAAACTACATTGATAAAAGTAGTAAATAAATTTGAATTAATGGGTATTTTCAACTACTCCAAAATAAATCCTTACGGAGTCTCTCTCTTCCTTACATTTCTAGTGTCATTCCTTCTTCAACCTTCACGACCTTCAAAAAGAAACAAATAAGGAAAAATGAGATCAAATGTTAGAACTTAGACACTCTTACTTATGAACAATAATAAAAAAATCATCGCGATAAGATACCTTAAAAACTTTGGTGAGGAGAAAGCATAAGACAGAGGAAAATATCATATGGAGTAAAGTCAATCCAAGCGGATAAGGGAAGTTTATTTCCTTTGATGACAAAACCCACTGCAAAAGATCAAGTCAGAAACAAAAACATTAGTCAAGAAAAAGATGGAAACCACAATGAATGAGACATTTACTGCTACAACTTAGAAGAGCCAGTCATTGATTACAAGAGCATTAATCACAGTGAACAACTATAAATTCCTTAATAATACATACACCAACAACTCTCAAACCTAATCAGACCACTGGATGTTGATGTTTTACGCCTATCTAAAATCTGCTAGTCAACTTCCAAGAAAACCAGCACAATCAGAACCTCTTAACATTGCAACGAATCTCGATACACGCCGAACTCAAATCTGTAACACAAATTAACAGCAGCAAGAAACCTTACGAGAACTAGCGATCGGTATCCCGAAATAGAGAAAGCAGTAAATATTACGATTCGAAAAAATTCACAGATCCAGGGAAGGGATGTCGTATAATTTCAGTTAAAAACCTTATTGAAGAAGATTTGACCACTAGAAAGAGCGATATAGAGAAGAATGTAAGCATAAGTCACAAATTCAGCTCTCATAAAGCCTCTGCTCCGATCCGCCATTAAAATCAATTAGTTGTGATCGCCGATTAGGTAAAAAGCACAAAAACAATTATCGCTGTGTGTCTGCGTATTTTTGTTTCTTCGTCTTCGTCCTGCTTCCTTTTTTCTTTCGTCCTCTCCTTCAGTGAGTATTCCACTTTTCCCATCTCCTGAAGCTATATAGGAAAAAGCGTGAGATAAACGACTATCAGTGGGTCCCACTCTGATTTTATTTCCACAGTGGGCCGCATTTAATAGGTTTCTTTAATAACAAACATTAATGGGCTTTTGAATTATATCAGGGCCCATTGGTCTTTCCTCATGTACTCCTCAACCTATCTGCAAAAACTTAAAATAATTAAAATTTTCATTAAATTAAATATACAACACTAGAACTAAACTCCAAAAAAATCCTTAATTTATATTCTTTGGAAGAGAAAAAAAAATCCTTAACAAAAGGAAAAAAGCAATTGGTTAATGAATTGAATAATTTATTATTCCTCGAAAAATGAGAACGATAATTGGAGAAGAAAATCAAGGAACACACAAGTAGCTTGTGGATTAGACACAACCCATCTAATCTTTGTCCGTATCTCAATCTCCATTTCTCACCTCCAGCTTCTCATCCATTCTATTTTCCCAACTCGCCAACTATTCTATCAACTGTTAAAAAAATACCAATTCATAAGCCAATAGATTCATTACAAATAATTTAACTTTTAATATAATATAAACTTTTAGATATATAACACAACCTTTCTACCAAATACTACCACTCTCTCTCCCTCATAGCTCAATTCCCATCAAGGTATGAAGAATTTTGTGTGTTTAAGACCAAAAACAGAGACCATGTTCATAGAATCCTATATCGTGTCTGAATTCCTACTAACTTAAACTTATTTTTTTCCTATATTGACAGAGACGAACGTGGAAAATGGAGATCACAAACGTTACTGAGTATGAGGTAATAGCAAAGCAGAAGTTACCTAAGATGGCATATGACTACTATGCCTCTGGTGCAGAGGACCAATGGACTCTTCAAGAGAACAGAAACGCTTTTGCAAGGATCCTGTGAGTCTTGTCTTAGATCAAGATTGGTATTGATTAAGAAAATATGTGACTGATATTACATACGTTGGGTGTTAACAGCTTCCGGCCTCGGATTCTGATTGATGTGAGCAAGATTGATATGACAACAACTGTCTTGGGGTTCAAGATCTCTATGCCGATCATGGTTGCTCCAACCGCTTTTCAAAAGATGGCTCATCCTGAAGGTATAACAGTGTCTGCTTCTCCTGAAACATTTTGTAGAAACTGAGTTATATAGATAAGACTTGTTCTAACAACGTGCTGGAAACTAATACAGGGGAATATGCTACGGCTAGAGCTGCGTCTGCAGCTGGAACCATCATGGTATGTTAATATATTATTCAAAGGTTTCATCTTAAGCAAGCTGAGTATTATTGGTATGCATACCCATGTTTCTGGATTGAGTTCTTCCATTGATGTTACAGACACTGTCTTCATGGGCTACTTCCAGCGTTGAAGAAGTTGCTTCCACAGGGCCAGGGATTCGATTCTTCCAGCTCTATGTTAGTAATGTCAATCGCTTGTTTAGCCTGATATACCTGCAGTCACATGATTGTTAACACGTTATGATCTTTTTGTGTAGGTATATAAGAACAGGAATGTAGTTGAGCAGCTCGTGAGAAGAGCTGAGAGGGCTGGGTTCAAAGCCATTGCTCTCACTGTAGACACTCCAAGGCTAGGCCGTAGAGAGTCTGATATCAAGAATAGGTAAGCCAAATCAATTGAGATGTAACACCAGTTGATCGGATTTGAAGAAAAACAGAAAACATGAATCTGTGCATTTCTCTACTACAGATTCACATTGCCTCCAAACCTAACATTGAAGAACTTTGAAGGTCTTGATCTTGGAAAGATGGACGAAGTAAGCATCAATTAGATTTTATATAGTACTATAATCTGAATTACAGATAACAATTCACTTACAAGATAAGTCTTATAGCATACGGGTTATATTTTCTGATTCTTCTTGCACTTGTTATGTTTCCACCTGCAGGCTAATGACTCTGGTTTGGCTTCATATGTTGCTGGTCAAATTGACCGTACCTTGAGCTGGAAGGTAAGAGAATGCAGTAGTTAGAAGATAAATCAGCAAAAACAAGTAGTTAGAAACATGAACTAAATTCAAATTACTTGAACTTTCATTTACACAAACAGGACATCCAGTGGCTCCAGACAATCACCAACTTGCCGATTCTTGTCAAGGGTGTTCTTACAGGCGAGGATGGTGAGTTATCAACTGAAAAAAAAAATGATTTCTTCACTTGTGTTTCACAAGAATACCTGACCAAGTCAACTATTATACTCGTGCAGCAAGGATAGCGATTCAAGCTGGTGCAGCCGGGATCATTGTGTCAAACCACGGAGCTCGCCAGCTTGACTATGTCCCAGCAACAATCTCAGCCCTGGAAGAGGTAAATCATTCTCGACTACAAAAGTCAAATTATGCAGTCATGAAAGCGTTATTGGCCAACAATTCCAGCTTTATTCTCATGTGATCAGGTTGTCAAAGCGACACAAGGACGAGTTCCTGTCTTCTTGGATGGTGGTGTTCGACGTGGAACTGATGTCTTCAAGGCACTTGCATTAGGAGCCTCCGGCATATTTGTAAGTATCATATTCCATCAATCAGCAAAGTTCTTGAGTCATTGAGAGTTATAACACAGTAACTTAATGTCCCAAATCTCAGATTGGAAGACCAGTGGTGTTCGCATTGGCTGCTGAAGGTGAGGCTGGAGTCAGAAAGGTACTTCAAATGCTACATGATGAGTTTGAGCTGACCATGGCACTAAGTGGCTGCCGGTCTCTCAAGGAAATCACCCGAAATCACATTTTCACCGAATATGACACTCCTCGCCATTTACCCAAGTTATAGGAAGGAAAACAAACAACAACAAGAGAACAACAACAACACAGAACATGTAATGGCTAAAACTATTCATATCCAGATTGGTCCCTTGGCTTTTACTCTCCTATTTGCTTCAAGATTTGTTTCTCCCTATATTGAATTAAAAACAATGCCTAGAGACTCTGTAATGCTATTTGGCTACACCTTCCTTATTCTTTTTCGCTTAAACGAAAGAGATAAGCATCAGTGATCAAACAAAAAATAAAACACTTCTAAATCATGAAATTAGGATTGGAACTATACTGAAATATACATGATTCCCAGAATCCGTTCTCGTGATTCCCAGAGATTATAAAGCTGAACATTACATAAGCATAAACCAACTGAGACCAGTCATTGCAAAGTGAACGCTTTGGCACTCAAGAGACAAAGTAATGTAACGATTCTCTGTATTAAAACTTTAGAAAGAGAATTACAGAAACCAATTACACAACAAACTTACATGTACAAGAGAAGCAAGAGAAGCGTACATTGCTGTGTACAACCACACATGCCCTACAGCAAGTAAGAGACCAAGAACTAACCATTGAAAGAAATCATTTCAATTAGAACGGCCAAACGTCAGCAGCACCGGGCTTTTGCACAAGGATCCGATTGTACTCCGGCCTCGCCGTCTGCGAAAATAAAACGAGAATTCTCTATCAACATGCGATTCAGAATACAAATTGAAAGGTTAAAGTACTATCCTCAAGTGAATTTACCAGATCTTTGAAGATGACGTATGTTACAATGACGAAGAGAACGAACAAGATCTCAAACTCAACCAATCGGAAGAAAGAGAATACTGACTCAACCCACCGAGTAAGAAGCGAACCCTCTGTTCTCATACCGACTCGATTAGTCCCAGCACGCCGTCCGATCATCCTCGAATACCCTCCCGCCGGAGATGATCAAGGTACACGGCCACTCCTTTGCTTTTCGCTCCCGAGTCTTACCGGTGAGGCGGTGAATGTTTTAGTTACGGTCAACGATGAAGACTGTTTTAACTTTTAAGGGGCTCTTGAGTAAGTCAAATTATTAATGGGCCTCATGAAAGCCCAAAATAATGTAACATCATTTGGGCCGTTAGTTTTAAAAGGCCCTTAAGTATTATTAGAGCCCAAGAACAACAAAGCAAAGAAACTGCAAGCTGTTCACGGTGCTTTAGAAGAAACATCACGTTTTTTGCAACGTCAGTGTAAAAGAGCTATTTTCTCATTGTTTTCTTGATCTTATCAGATTATACCGACATTAAAGAGAACCGGGATTTGGAATCCGGTTTGAAATTGAAAGCATCGTTTTCAGATGATAAAAAGAGAAGAATATAAGAGAGAAGATTTGTTATTGTATACTTCTCATTTGTTATTAGTGAGTGCCTTGTGAAACTGGGTTTGTGTTACGTTGACGGTCACGTGGTCGTGTCGTTCTCTGACCATGGAACCCTCTAATGTGCCCAGAGGTTTAGCGCGTGGCTGAATATGACTTTTTTGTCCCTTTCGGGGATATGATGATGTTGAAAAGCAAAATAATTATTAAAAAAAATATATATATATATATATAATAAAATAAAAATTGGTTTTCTTTTATCCATTTTTGTAGGCTTTCAATCATGTGCTAAGTTTTCATATCATCTAAAAAACGGTCCATCGTGTTGGCTCCACCATGGAAACTAATATCTACTAGTATCATTTTACGAACATTCTAACTATATTATATATTTATATAATATATATAGTCTTGATCATTATGATCTCATCTCGATAAATAATTCTGAATCATATATACTTTATTCATAAAATATATACATAACATATTGCAGCATTCTGACAAAAATGTGATCAAAAGTACTTTAAATTTACCAATTCAAAATATTATGATTTTGATTTAAATAAAATTAAATAGCCCAAACCAAATAGGCAACTAATATATATATATATATATATAATCAAGAAAAACATACTGTTAAAAAAATGTGATCAAAGCTTATAAAATCTAGACCAAATCAAAATATTATGGTTTTGTTTTAAATAAAATTATATATAACCCAAACCGCATAGCCAATATAATATATATAGGGATATATATTCATGTGAACAATAAAAGATTACGATGGATATCACCAGTAAGATAATACTATATAATATATAATGGATACAAAATATAAAACAAATAAGGTAGTACTCTATAATAAATAAAATGAAATAATATTAAAATAAAATAAAATAAAAAATATGATTGGCCTATCTTAACACTGAAAGGTCGAGTTCCACACAACACAAAACTCCCGAGCTGTTTAATGCTGTTGGTTTCTTTCTAGGGAGCTTTATATTAATTGTTAATTAAATAATCAGCATTAAATAATTTATATAAAATCGATTTTTTTTAAGAGAAGAAGATATCCAATTAAAATTCGAATCTATATTATTAGATCAACGACACTATTTATATGTATGGTAGTTACTAGTTAGTTAGGATAGTGTATATTTATAGATTTATTTATTTATATACTAAAGTTTTGGAATATAGATATAAGTAATGTGGTGTGCATTATTGGTGTTTATTTGTTTTTTATTTGTTTTTATTTATTTCGAGGCACGATTATAGTGGTTTACATCATCTTGTTCGTCACACTCCACAATTTTTTAATTTCGTATAATTGAGTTTCATTTTATTTTATTTTATTCTATTTATTTTCTATTTGTTGCAATAAATATTTCTCGCTTTTATCCATAAGAACGATTTATGCTTGCAACATATGAACACGTGCCACGTTATTAAACCATCTTTCATTGGAGACAACATTCAACAAGTTATTATTGTTTTTTTTACTTTGATTTTTTCAAATTTGAATATATTTACCAGAAAATATTTGAGTTTTATATCTCTAAATAAAATTCATTAATTCGGGGGAAAAAATTAAATTACAACATCTTATTTATTGGCTCAACTACAACATCTTATGTGAAAAAATATGATACGTAATAAATTAATATTTGTCAATAATAAATGAAAGTGATAGCTTATTTAAATCATATAAAAGAACTTGAAAAAAACAAATCATATAAAAAATATGTTAAAATTCTATATTTTTCGATATGTCCTAAAATAAAACCACACAGCCTAAATAGTTATTAATTACACGTACAATTTTAGTTAGAATGATTATAATAAACTCTCTATATAGATAGCTCACGCTAATTATATATATATATATATATATATACATGCATAATGAATGTGAAACTTATTTTACGTAAACGAATATATAATGACATAATGAATCCTCCTTTTTGTCTGGACTTCCTAATATACTAACACATGTAAAAGTTGAATAAATAATAGATCAACAAATTGATTATAAAATTCTTATTGTTGAAGCATAAGGGCATAAGGGTCCCCTTCTGCTCTTTAAATTATTAATTCATTTTATTTTATTTTTGTATATATTCTTTCTTATTTTTGTTAAAATTGTATATATTCTTTGGTGGACAATAATTATAATATATACTTTTTATATGATGCCATTTGGTCATCTTGGTTCGATGGCTGGTCATAACATTTTGCTTCCATTTGCCATGTGGCCCTTCTTACACATTTCTTTTAATTTATATATATATATATATATAAATGATTTTCAGTGAAATTATAATAATTTTTTTTTTTCGTGCACATAACTTATCCATTATATAAGCTTGAGGAGAGAATACCAAATTGTGACATTTGGTGGAGCTCAGTATATGGTTAATTTAAATATTTAATTTTATTTGAAATCCAATCAAAAGAGATATAACTCATAAAGATCCGAGTCTTATATTATTATTGTTTCTTTTTTTTTCTTATAACTTTATAATGCGTTAGTTCTAATTGGCTCGATGTACAACTATGATACTTGAATAGAAAAAAATTCGCATTGAATAATAATGAAATATTAAACGAAAATCACCTATAAACTAATAAGCTTAGTACCTTAGAATAATTTAACGTTCATATCCCGTTTTAATTATTATTTCTAATTTTTTTTCTACAGTGCATTGATTTAGTATGTAGAACTGAAAAATATTAAAAGAAAATGGGTTATCATAATTTTTTTGGTTTTTAGTTTTTCTTTTTTATTTCAATTATTTGGATCTGCATATATACATATTAATTTTGATTTCGTCATTGGATCTATCTAGAATCGTTTCCTTTTTATTATTAATAATAAAAATTTAAAATTTAAAAAATAATTGAAAACAAAAATAATCTCCAAACTTATTTGATGTGGTCTCCCCTATTTTGCGAAGAGCCAAATAAGGCGCCGCAAAACTACTCAATAGCTATTTCTCAAGATTGAACAATTAATGCTTCAGAACAAAGGAGAAATACAATTTTAAAATATGCTTATTAATTAATTATATAGCTAACCCATATAACCCTTGTATAGTGACTTAGTATATCAATTTAAATTAGCTAGATTATTAATATAATAAAAATTATAATTTCTAATAATAAAATGTTTTAAACTATAACATATATTTACCGTTTCTAACCACTTTAAAACCCAAATTATATTTTTAAAACATATATCATTGCGTGTTAGAACAAAAAAAAGCATAAAATATTGTATAACACAATTATATCAACACCAACCGTATGTTTTCTTTTGAACGTCTAATGAATTTATAATTTAATGCATATATATATGTGACAAAAGTCACAAAAACTAAACTATCACATTTAAATTTTGACCAGACAACGGTCTAAATAAAGGAAGAGCCAGTAGTAAGTAGTAATTACTATATAAATATATAAATATAAAAATAGAAAGAAAAATTGTACCAACCTTCCACTAAAGGAAAGTAGTTAAGTGTTTAGGAACGTTGGGTGAAAAGTCACATTCTACTTTGGGTAAATGGTGAGAGCATCAAATCTTCGCATCTTAAATTATTCCCTTCTTAACATTTATAGTATCAACACGTGGACGGTCTTAATTACATTGTTTTAATTATATTATTTTTATTAGTTTCCTAAATTTTAATTTCTATTGCAAGTTTGCAACCTACCGTATCTTTTTGTTGTATTGTATCCAATAAAATGTATGGTTTTAATTTTATTTTTTTGGTATAGTTATTTATATGTTAACGTTAAGATATTTTCTTTACAAAATATTTTGTTTTTTATATTCTTAAAACTAAAATACATATGCATACTCCAATAAAAGTGGATCTTTTATAAAATTTAATAAAAAGAAAGATGAAAAATATAAACAAACATGTGGACATCTCCAAGTTGGCCAAATATTAATATTTCTTTTTGACATTTTTGGTTATATTAAATAAAAATGAAGCATGATCTTATTGTTTTATCACACTTTTAGCTTTGTTGTTTGAGATATTTATGTGCATGTGTAAATGTGAAAGTAACTAATGTGCTTTTAATTCCTATTCCCATTACCTTCCTTTGCTCACTTTAATTTTCTTATAACAAAAAAAAAATATTTTTTAGTATTCAAATACCGAATATTATAATATACTAATTTGACTAATAACGGCCATTTTATACTAATTTAGTTCTATAGATTATAAATGACAAAAAATATCGCTTTATATTCATCATTATTCAAAGTTTACCATATATATATTGTTTATATTTGTTTCTAATATATATTGTTTATATTTAAATTTGTAAAGTTGTTATGTTTCCTGCACAACTACTTATCAAGATAGAACAAATTATAATGTTATAAACGTGCAAATCCAATTTGTAAACTTTATTTAGTTTAAGGCTGTATTTTTTCTTAATTAATTTAAATTAATAGAGCAATACCATAAAACATATATAAAAAATCATTACAAAAATTCGATAAAAAATAAAATAAAATCATTACAAAACCAATTAGTTTGGAAATGTCTTAATCTCAAAACACGCCAAAAACCTTTTTCCCTTAGTTGACTTTTGTATTCTATAATACATCAAAAGATCAAATTTACATTTTTTTAATAATTATTTATGAAAGAAATGCGTTAATAACACATTAACTATCGTCATAAGTCCACTAGTTTTGATTGGCCTGTCCACTGTAATACCACCCACGCCACTCAATATCCAATGTTTACGGTTATGCTTACCAAAACAAAAACATTAATATTATTATTTTAATTATAATATTTTAAATGATAACGACCCTTTACTAAATATCGTTTTAATCTTCGAATGGTGTTGAATTTTGATTTAAGTCATATTCAATTTACACACTTTAATCATTTTTTATTGACGTGGGTTAACTTCACTCGTTCGTTTTGGTTTTTTAATTTTCAAAATTGACTGATATTGACTTTTGATGATTCTCTTCCATGCAAATATTCCTAAAAATTGACTAACTAAATTTAATTAACTTTTTGTCATAAATTCTATAAAGTTTACATGACTCTTGTCTCCTTCTCATTGGTCCATTATTTAATAATATTAAAAATCCAACTTTTACCAATAAAATCTCTCATTAACTGCTAAAAACACCAAAGAATCGTAAATTAGTCAAATGTTTCTACCATATCCTCATTTTTAATTTTGTTATAGCGTTGTATAAATTAACTTATTTTAAGGATTACGTGAATTTTTTTAAATATTTAAACGATAAATAAATAAGACATTAATGTGTTTAATATTTGTATATACTTCTCATTATAAACAACAATAAGTGAAAGAATAACAGAAACCAGCTGAGCTCCAAACGGCTAAATCCTACAACCCCAAAAGCTACAAGCTGGTCCCTCAAAATCTTTCAGATTTCTAGATTAACCCCAAAAAAAGGGAAACTAGCAAATTGCACCCCAAAAGTACCCAAAAAAAACATAGAAACAGACCAAAATCTAAAATTAAACAAAAAAACACCCAAAAGAGGAGTAGATTCCGGGGACGTATATGCAGAATCATCCCACTGGTATAATCCCTCTCTCTTTTCACCATCATCATCACCATCATCATCATCATCATCATCATATACTATATATGTAATTTGTGTATCTATACACATAAAAAAGTCACACCTGCTTCGTCAAGTCATTAGCTCCAATAAACGTGCCGTGAAATCCATAAGGAACTCTTGACGGAAGTTTAACAGTTGCTTCAAGTTCTAAACTAACGGCGTTAACAATCTGTAACTCTGATTTCCATGTCTTCTCATCATGAACAAAACAGAGTATATAACCGTTATCTTCACCTGAACCATTTTCTCCTGGAAGAAACAGAGGCTCACCACCGTAACGGTTATCACCGTAAAGATATTTCTTGATTTCACCAGTAACAAGATCAACTTTAGCAAATCCTGAAACTTTAGGCCAGGGTTCAGCTAAAGCGAGATAAGCAAATCTCGTTTTGCGACCAAGCATGTTTCGATTCACCATTCCTGCTTCAAGATTCACTTGTTCGTCATCGGAGATAATCGGACGGCGAGTTGATTCACCGGTTTTGAGATTTAAACGGATTTCAGAGAGAACACTTTTGAGATTCTCATCGGATTCATTGAAAATTGAGTCCGGTGGAGTCATACATGATCCAATCACAACAACTTCCTCTGTTTCAGGCTCTTCCCAAGCGTTCCATAGATGGAAACAGAAGCAATCCGGAGCTTCAATCCACTTAATCTCCGACGAATCTTTAGCATATTTATCCAAAATCCCAAATCTTGAGACCTTATCCTTGTCGTAAACAACTGGAGAACCACCGCGAATCATCTCCGGTAACTTAAAAACAACTTGTTGATCAGGAATCACTACAAAATTCTCAGTAATCGCGAAATCGTGCATCATCGTTGGTTGATCAAGGTTAATTTCAACATCCGGCGATTTCGTTCCATCCGGCGAAAATCGAAAGTATTTCAAATAAGGTTTCGAAACGACGTCGTAGCTTAAAGCAAATAGTTCACCGGATTCCGGGTCAATTTTCGGGTGGGCAATCATAGTTGATTCCAATTGCCCATCGAAATCGAATCTACCAACGGTTTTTAAATCTCCAGCTGGAGTAATTTGAACTTGGTACGGTAAATCATCTTCCGACATAGCTAATAACCGGCCGTTGAAGTAAACTAAACCGGCGTTAGCTACTCCGGTTCCATGTCCCGGGTCAACTAAACCGGCTGCAGCTCTGGCGTAGAATAGCATAAGGCGAGCAATACCGGTATGACCGTGAAGCTCTCCTATAGCTTTAGGGAAAACGGGTCGACCCATTTCACGTTCTTGAATAAACCGGTTGGTTTGAGTAAACCGGCAAGCGTAGTTAACGGCACCGTTTTCGAATTTAACGGCGTGAACCATTCCGTCACCGTCAAAAAAGTGATGACCGGTTACCGGTTCATGAAGTGGATTAGCTCCGTTACGAACGTATACTCCTTTGATATTTTCTGGTATTTTTCCGATCACCGGAAGATTCTGTCGGAGAGGCTGTTCATTCACCGGAGCAAAATTTCCGGCGATTTGAACTGTTGGATCAGCTGTTTTCGGAAGTGGATGTTGTCGTTCATGACTCACGAGTAATCCCTCCGCTGCGTCTAACGCCGCCGCTGCTGCTCTTTGAAAGAAATTCATTTGCTTTGTCTCTGTTTCCTTGAGTTTGGGATTAACAACAATGGCGGGAGAAGATGAGGTTTGTTTAGGAAAATGAAGAGTAGAAGGAGTGTGAAGCGAAGAGGAAACATTAAGTTTTTTTTGCGAACAACAAAAACTCAAATCAGAGTGTGTATTAGACGATAATGGCGATTGATGATTATTACCACCAATCCATCTCCGAGAAACCGCCGCCGTTGCCGTTAAAGAAGCCATATTTTCAAAAACCCAGTCAGAATTTTCAGATTTTATAGTTCGATTTGAGATTCGTGAAAAAAGCTCTGTTTTGATTTGTTTGAATTGGAGAATAGAGAAGAGAGAGTTGGTTTGGAGAGGGAAGAAGTGTGAAGGGTTTATATAAACCGGGAAGTGGGTAAGGAGAAGAGAGAAGAACTTGTGGGACCCACTTCAGTGGCCACGTGTTGAAATCAGTGACAAAGAGAGATGGAC
This sequence comes from Aethionema arabicum, assembly GCA_000411095.1. Taxonomy (NCBI): domain Eukaryota; kingdom Viridiplantae; phylum Streptophyta; class Magnoliopsida; order Brassicales; family Brassicaceae; genus Aethionema; species Aethionema arabicum. Next base: position 391,766 of record KE152464.1, on the reverse strand, counting down.
TGAGTGGGTGTTAACAAAAAAAAAGGGTAGTTTGGGAAACAACAAAAAGAAAAAACAGAGTAATGTTATATGATGGACCGATGGTTATTAAAGTTAAGACCTTTCACACACATACACAAATGCATCTACTTCTAATCTTTATTTTATGGAATTATTTTATTTCACTTTTTTTTTTTAATTATTTTATTTTTGTCACTAAGTTTGTACACAGAAGCTACCAATCTTTGTTAACTACGTATATCAATTTTGGAATATTTCTTACTTTTCGTAATTAAATTATACATACAAAAATTGATATTAATGATTTCGTGATATTTCATCTAATCCAACGTTTTTACTTATTTGGAAGAAAAGTTCATAATTTTCTTGTAATCTTGTATTAATTACATTAATTACAATCATCAACTTGGCTTATCTTGTGGTACAAGAGGTTATTGGTTGAAAATTCGAACTTGGCCTATTCATTTTCACACCTTAATTAGTTTCTATACATAAAAATATCTTACTTATGACATTAATTTTTTACTAAAAAAAGGAAAGACAAAACAATACAAGCGTTGGATATTACTTATTTATTTTTGCTCGTCCTATGTATATCGTCTCAATTTTCTTATTAAAAAAATATGTAATTACGTTAAAAAAAAATCATAAATTGTTTGAATATTTTGTTTTTTATGGTTAGTAATCTTAATCTTCCTACGATTAAAAACCCTTCTTAAAATACCCTAATTTGACATGTATTTTTGCAGAAATCATATTTTATGATTAATTTAGAGTTTTATGAATAAACTTTAGCGTTTATTGATTAAATTTATGATTAAACTTTAGGATTATAAGACGCGTTGATTAGATTTTAAGGTAATATTATACAT
>KE152464.1:353042-377385 GCA_000411095.1 Aethionema arabicum | reverse complement strand
ATTCAATAATAAATATATAAAAATTAAATAAATATATATTAAAATGGTAAATACAATTAGTATTAAGATTATTTTTGGCAAAATAAAAAGTATTTTAAATTGTGTGCAAACTGTCAAACTACATATATAAAAATACGGAGGAATAGTATAATTAATATAAATAGGATATCAAAAACTTAAATACATTAATGGTACACATATTTGTAGTTAATTTCCTTACTAAGTTTGTAATATAATAACTTATGATTATAGCTAGTGTGTGTATATATACATATATATATTTTTTATTTTTATAAAGATAGGTTATAGTTATATATTTTCGAAAAATTAACATAATATAATTACAAAATTTGTAGTCTCTAAACTTATTAAAATACGACATGATACTCAAATCCAAATTTTGTTTTAAAATGCTAATTTTAATTTGAATTGCATATATAAACAATGATTCTATAAACAAACTATACAAAACAAAATATGTCAACATCAACATACAATTTTACCAAAAAAAGTATCAATATACAAAATAGTTAAAAAAAATATCTAGATTTTATAACTATTCAAAACAAATTAATAGATATTTTTCATTCGGAACTTTGTTTTAGAAGATTCGGAACTTTTGATTTGCTATGCTTAATTAATTATCAAGATTATTGTACATTATTAGAAAAGCAAAAAAAATAACAAAACCTCCTCCACGTTGTTTCTACTTTTGTAATTGATAAAAAGGACAAAATAAGTAATGATTAAAGAAAGTGCGTAAAATAAGAGAAAAAGACACTCACTACTCAATTTTCAATATTTTATTTATGTGTTTAATTCTCTTCCAATTATATTTCTTTTTCTGTCCCACCCTCACCATTTCTCTTATTATTTTTTTATTCAATTTTTTTTAATATTTTTTATATGATTTTTTTAGGGTCTTGTCCAATCAATGCATGTCGATGAATATCTACTTACTTTAAGATTCCTAATTAAAAGGAAAAAAAAAGAATAAATGTCTCTTTCAATAATAATCTGTCTACTCAATATTAATCCTGGATTGGCGGAGATAATATTTTCTCGATTATTTTTATTTATATTTTCTTACATCGTAACTTCATCAATTATTTACAATATAGTGCTACAAGATAGTTTACATTAATGCATCAATAATCAGCATAAAACGTAAAATACACTTTAAAATTCAATAAAACAAACTCGTATACTTTCATTGATCCTGAAATAAATGGTGAGAGATATAAATTTTGTCAAATTAATTTATACGAAAATATGAAATCTCAAAGGCTATAAAAAATAGTCTAAAGAGAAGAGAATCTAATATAGAACATATGTATTCTTTTTTTTGTATAAAAGTAGTTTATACTAATACATACTTATATTAGTTAGTTAAGACTTCAAAAGTCAAGGTGGACGATATTTACATTTATACTAATTATCGATTACCAAAAAAAAGACGATATTTAATGTAATATTTTAACAAAAAAAAATTAATTAATAGTACTACTTTTTTTAACCCACTTAAATAGTACTATATATTAAGTTATGTTTTGAGTAATTATAGACGATATTAAGTTAAAAATGTATGGTTTTGATAGACAATAACATCACCAAAGCAAGTAAAAAACCGAAAGTGGACAAAAGAAGAAAAAAAGACACTTTTTTTATCTCAAATTGATTAAAAAAAAAAAGTGTTTTATGTATTTTTTTTTAGTGATTATGTAAAAAGAGGGATAAAAAGACGGCAGGTATCTCCAACGGCTGAAAACTGTCGCCAAATCTACGATACTGTTAATTAAAAGACACGTCATTGTTTTCCTCCGACAGAATACGACACGTCAGAGAGAAAACGTGTCCGGTAAGATTTGATGGACACGTGTCCGAGTTAACGGTCATTAAAGCACTTTAACCGACCGCACTTTGATTAAATTGATCGTGAAAACCTTCTCATTCATTACTTTCAATTTTTAGCTATCCATTTATATCTTATAACTTTGACCTCTTTTTATATATCATGTAAATAATTATAATATATATATATATATAAAATAGTAACATGGGACTCTTATTTTCAAATATGTAATAATAATTTGAATTTTAGTCAAACACGTTGGTTCTAAAACAAGCTATGATATTTTTTTCTATGAAATTTACAATAAAACCAAATTTAATAAATGAAAAAGATAGGTCACATGAATATTTACATACATAACGTGTGTACTTTCAACTACTATTTGTGGTCAATTTTATGTTATTCTTTTAAGTATATAAAGATATTTTTATTATACAACATATAAATGTGCAAGGAAGTTTCTTAGAAAATTTATTTTGCAGAAAAATAAAATGAGAAATTCAATTCCAATTTTGATTGCTCAACACAAATAAATTTGGTACGTTGGTTTATTTGGCATCTTTTGAAAACTTTCGGATCATTCGAGAATCGTTATTTCTCATGTTTTGTTTTATTTAGATAAAGAACGGTTGAATATTATTGTGTGCATATATTACATTAAATTGTCAAAACAAAAAATATTACATTAAATTAGTTCACATGAATGGCACCAATATATTTCGAAAAAAATGGCACCAATATTAGTTTTAATAATAATTTATTTTCCACAAAAAGCTGCATATATAAAAGTTTCGTTCCTTTTGAAATCCTTAAGAATTTAAATTTCTACTTTGATAAATATGAATAAAATTGCATTTCAAATGATTTGTTTTTCTCGTTTTATCTTATATTTAATTTTGATACGAGGTGAACCTAAATTTGAAGAAAAAAAAATGAAAATTTCTTAAATATATAAACGAAGTTCACCCCACGTGATATCACATAAAAGACAACCAAAATATAATATGCTCTCAATAAAAGTTATATATCATATGCCAGGCCGATAAATTAAAATTTCGACAAATTTTTTTTTATAAATTATATTAAATTGTAACTGTGATGAAAAGAAAAAAATATCTGGGCCCAGTAGTAAAGCCCAACGTAAAGTGTAGATATATGATTCCACCTGTCAAATATTGTTCTTTAGAAATAATAATGGGCCCTTAATGGGATTTAAATATTGAGAAAACAAGCCCAGGAATTTATACATTTTACTAGTTTGAGCCCGAGCCTACTTTATTTTAAATTTAAATATTAGAAAAATATATTAAATTGTAACTGTGATGAAAAGAAAAAAATATCTGGGCCCAGTAGTAAAGCCCAACGTAAAGTGTAGATATATCATTCCACCTGTCAAATATTGTTCTTTAGAAATAATAATGGGCCTTTAATGGGATTTAAATATTGAGAAAACAAGCCCAGTAATTTATACATTTTACTAGTTTGAGCCCGAGCCTACTTTATTTTAAATTTAAATATTAAAAAAATATATCTACAATTCTAATTTTATTTATGTATTTAAATTTTTCTAATTTAAGTCTTTTTCAAAGTTTTTAAATGATACTCATTTTGAATGATAAAAATTTTAATATTGTTTTTGTTAATTTTTGTTGTTAAATGATACGCATTCTGAATAATAAAAGTTTTTACATGATTGAATGATACGCATTTTAAATGATGTGTTTTATTCCCTAGAAACTTAAATGAGTATGTTTTTTTTTGTTTGTCCTAGAAAATCTTTGTTATCATATGTGAAAATCGTTATAAAAATAAATAGAGATGTAGATAATCATGCCTCATCTACGTGACAAAAATTTTGAATAATTTTAATTCGTTGGAAACCGAAACAACAAATGATGACGGAGAGGAATAGAAACCACATTTAATGCGATGCAGGAGGGTGATACTTTTCCTTTTGCCATTATTTGTTGTAAATTCTAATTAATGTCATTATATTATCTATAACTTCAAATTTTACAACTTGGGGATATTCTGAAAATGCATTTTGATTTTTCAATAAATTCATATTTATAAAAAATTGAAACTTATTTAATATTTTATAAGAAATCACATCTCAAGTTTTGGTATAATCCTATATTGTTTCTTATATATACACATATTTTTTATTTCGATTTTTTTAATAGTTTTTTCCTATTCAAATATTTAAATAGATGTCAGTTTTATTGTTATTTATCTTCTACTATATTATTGATTCCTAGATTTTTATTTTTGTTTTTTTAAGGAGATGAAGATAAAAGTTCGTATACTAACAAAATTTAAAAACTGTATATAATTATAGGAAGTGTAGTATTTTATTTATAATATAAAAATAGAAAAAAAAGCTGAACCTGACCTACTAACCTAGTACTGCTACTGTAACGGAATGCAGCCGTTTAAAATTCTTTTTGTTTATTTTAACTTTTTCTTAAAAGTTGTTTTTTTCTTAACGACCAATTCATTACGTCATAAAATTTAAACAGCGTTTGTGGGCTTGTCGGGCCGAATTACATTTTCTAAAAAGGCCGGGATTACACCTTAAAATTTGTTTTAGAAAAAAGAAATTAATTATATGTATTTATAAATAACATTCTCTTCCTCCCAACACCCATTTCTGTACCGTCTCAATTTTTTTTATGCTTGCAATCTCTCTGCGAATAATTTCTTCCGTTTTTTGTTTCTCTTCTTCTTCTTTTGTGACTCTTTTCTTCTTTGTTCCTTGTGTATTCTCTACTGTGTTTTTGCTTGTTTTTGTGTGATTTCGTGTTTATTGTGTGTTTTTTGTGTTTGCTTTGTATTTGTGCTCTGTTTTCTCTGTGTACACTGTATCCTCTGTGTGTTGTGTGCTCTGCGTCCTCTGTGTGCTCTGTGTGTTGTGTGCTCTGTGTCCTCTGTGTGCTCTGTGTTGTGTGCTCTGTGTCCTCTGTGTGCTCTGTGTCCTCTGTGGGCTCTGTGTATTATGTGTGTTTTTTGTTTCTATTATTAAGTTTCTGTGAGTGACATTGAAAGAAATCTGCATTATCATTTATCTCATCACATTTCTCTACACTGATTTCAGATTTTGAGGTGCACGAAGAGGAGAAGGTTCTAGTAACCTACGATTCAAGGAAGGGAGGAGGGTGGAAGGAAGGGGCCGCCGGGCTTGCCGGGAGTCTGAAGAACGGAGCTCGCTCTTGAGGTAAGTGTTCTGAACTTTTGTACATACGTTTTATTTACTAAACAGTTTGTTAAATCTACGAGGAAGGTGATGTGCACGAAGAGGAGAAGGTTCTAGTAACCAACGATTCAAGGAAGGGAGGAGCGTGGAAGGAAGGGGAGACTGAAAAATGGACAACAGAGCTCGCGAGGTAAATCCGTAGAACTATTTAAATACGTTTTAGTTACTAATAGTTTGTTTAATCTATGAGAAAGGTAAGGTGAAGAACGGTGAGGAGCAAGAGATCTGGACGAGAAGAGATCTGGGCGTTCACGCAGAGGAGAAGATTCTAGACAAAATATCTCTTGATTTATTTTTCATTTTTTATTTTCATTTAAGAAAATGGTTTGAACAATGTGGATTAATTTGTTTACAGGGAGAGGAAGAGGAGTCTACCAGCTTAGGAGGAGCAAGAGATCTGGACCGTTCACACGGAGAGGAGTTTCTAGTCAAAATATCTCTTGATTATTTTTAATTTTTAATTTATTTTAAGAAAATGATTTGAACAATGTGGGTTGATTTGTTAATAGGGCTAGAGGAAGAGTAGTCTACCGACTTGGGAGGAGCATGAGTGGTTTCTGGTAAGTATTCTTCCTTTTGTGAATTTGATTTTACTAATAAGTTTGTTTTGATTTTGAGATGGGTGAAGAAGTAGCGGAGAAGATGGAGTGGAGTACTGGAGTGGAGTGACGCTCCAAAATCATTTAATATGGTGAGAATTTGTTTTTACTTTTAACTTTTATCTTTTTTTGTTTCGTTAATGTTTGTTTGGTTTTGGATTTGCTATTGTGATTGCAAATAATATTTTTGTTTGATTCTCTGGTTTTTTAATTGCTTTGTGTTTTTTGTTTGCCTTTTTATTGCTTTCTTTGTGTTGCTTGATCTTTCTTTGTTACTCTGATATTTGATTAAAAGTAGAGGAGCGAGTGAGAGAGTGAGGAGAGAGAGAGTGAGGAGAGAGAGTGAGGAGAGAGAGAGTGAGGAGAGAGAGAATGAGGAGAGAGAGTGAGGAGAGAGAGTGAGGAGAGAGGGAGGAGAGAGAGTGAGGATAGAGAATGATGAGAGAGAGTGATGAGAGAGAAAGATGAGAGAGAGTAGAGACAGGAAAGTCAAAGCGGGGAAAAGAAAGACGAAGAAGCTGGAATAGGTAGAAGATGAAGATGGAAGCGAAAATTAATTTTTTTCTAGATTTTGTTTTTTTTAAAATTTTTTTTTTTTTTGTAAATCGTGTAATTTTAATTTCAAAATTTATTTCAATTTGGAATTAATTATGAATTATGAAACCAATCGTTTTTCATTCTTTTGTTCTTACTGTTTTAGAAGAAAAAACAATTCATTTTCAGAAAAAAAAAAATTAGAACAATGGGTTGATTTAATACAATTCATTATTACAGTCTTTGGGTCCAAGAGTAAAGCCCAACATCAAATGTACATATATCATTCGACCTGTCGAATTCTGTAGAAATAAATTATTTCAAATAATAATGGGCCCTTAATGAGATTCACAATAAAAAAACATTTTATATACCCGAATAAAATGTTTATATTATAATATGCAAATGCAAGCATTATTATCTCTCCTTCTCTATAGATATATATTGCAAAATACGTTATGTATATTAACCATAAATCTACTATTTAATAAATTGAATTAGTATGATTGTACAAATTATTTAGAAAACACGCCTAGTATTAATTCTAGAATAGTTGTATTTCTTTCTATAGAAACAAAGCATATGCAAATTATTTTTGATATAGCAATCTTTTCCATTAAATTAAAAGATAATACGATTCGTTTTTTTTATAAGAATATGGTTAATAATTTTTTTTTTGTGTTTACTCAAATTTATGATATGTAGATAAACACAAAGCAAAGAAAAATTTAATAAAAAACCAGTTTTAGAAGAAAATTCTAATATATTTTGTTTAGATTGTATCAGCCTTTTTTTTTTATATTGTGACATATTAAATATTAATTTTGAAAAACAAACTGAGAATTAAGAAACAAACTGACTTAATAAAAAAAATTAATAACAAAAAAAAATGTTTAAAAACAAAGTGAGAATTAAAGAGAGGGAAGAGAGTGACTTGGTTTAGAGGAATGGAATTTTAGCCAAAGAGATTCTGTTCGCAATCGGGGAAAACGTATTAAACAAATTTCTATATTTATATAATATAGTTTTATGGAGATTACACCTTATCATAAAATTGACCTTTTAATTCCTAAAACAATTCCAGAGTATAATATTATTGTTGTAATACATTATAATTATTAAGTCAAACACGATACCACTTAAATAATATAAAACAATTATAGTATTCTTATCTTCCCATTAAAATAAAATTACAATCATTTTTTTTATCAATTTTAATGCGAGCTCCCTTCCAATCACGTTCTCTATATATACTCTTATTTTTGTACATTATTTAATTGAACAATACATATTTTCTTTTTTTATGTTTAATTAGAAGTTATAATCCGAAATAAACGAAGAAGTTGGATTCTTTGTTGAATAATGAAATTAATTGTTTTGAATTTTATTTTTCAACGAGCCGAGATTTTAGATAAGTATATAGCCATGAAATTATATAAGAACGAGGAAAACGTAAATTATAAAAAAAATTTAAAATTTGAGACAAAAAAAAATTAAATTTGAAAGAAAAATTATAATAAATTCCCAACAAACACTGATAATGCAAAACAACATCAACGGATTTAATGTGACATATATAATGTTCAAGAAAAAGTTAAAAATCATTTTAATGGTAATATACGCAAAAATGTAAAGTAATTTATTGTTAAAATATGGAATAAATAATATCCAAACAGAGTTTAGACTTTAGATTTTATCGTTTTTTTTTCTTAACCTAATTTATCTTGTGTTAAAAAAGTATAATTTAACCAAATAAATAAGTAAACTAATTTATCAAGAATTATAATTTTTTTTCTCATTAAGATTTTATCATTTCTGTTTCAAGATCGTCACATTTTATGCCTTAAAATATTAAAACGATTTTGTTTTTAGATAATGAGGGCAGAAGAAATGAATAAATAATTAATTATTTATTCGTGAATTTTATTTATTTATTTATTTCACTCTGTTAGCGAAAAAGGCCAAACGAGAGAGCGTCCAAAACGGAAGGCAAAAACCTTTTCTTCTTCATCTACTTCTCTTCTTCTTCATTGTCACCGCCATAGCCACAACAGAGAGAAGCTTTTAATAAATTCCGGTTTTTTTTTTGTATTTGTGGGTTAATTAAAATTATACATTTTTAATAAACGTATGTATATATCTATTATCTACGATCAATCACTTTCCTATTAGCAAATGGGGTTCGATTAAGAGTGTCACATTTTGGATTTTGCCCAATATTTCGTTCAATTGAGGACAAATTGTGGGGGAAAGGGGAAATTTTTCTGTTTCTGTAAAAATTTAGTTTTTTTCTTCCATTTTGGTTTTTGTTGGAATCTGATCTAATGGCCGCAGTGATGCCTACTGATGTTGTTGAAGATGTTAATGAAATCAATGTCGATAACGATGGTGGTGATAAGATCATTGATAGCGATGACGGAATTGAGAAGAGCTCGATCACGGTTTGTTCTAAACCGGAAACTGAAACCGAGCTCAAACCGGAATCCGAGCTTGATGTGAAGGAGTTTGTGGCAATTTTTAAGAAACTGAATCCTTTGGCTAAAGAGTTTTTCCCTTCTTATTGCAAACCTAAGAACAATCATGTGGTGAAAGGTGATCAATTTCTATCTACTGATGATTTTGCCACCATTAAGAAGCAATCCGGTGAGGAATTTGAATCTGATGTCAAGAAAGATGACAATAACCGGAGGGTATGATTCTATACACACACCAACCCCTTTTGCTTGTTTATAATGGTGTAATCTTTGCTTAGGGCTCTTTCATTGTTGAAGATCATCTGATTTGTTCATGTGTTATGTATTTTCCTTGGGTTCTTGTGATGAACAGCTTCAAAGTTAGTCATTGATTCAATAAGTTATAGTGGAACTATATGTAGAAATTGTGTCTTGAAGTTACTTGTTTCAGTTTGTGTAAGATCTTGACATTACATGTTAAGTTGTTTCAGTTTCTTGTATGGTATTGTTGTTGGAGTACAGAGAAGAAACAACTACAGTCAAGGGAGGAGAAGGTTATCTGGAAGAGCTTCAAAAGCTCAAAGAGAGGATAGTATTAGAAGAACTGTATATGTTTCTGACATTGATCAGTCTGTAAGTTTAAACTCTCTTAAAAAATTTCCACAAAGATTTTGATTTCAAGTCAATGTAATGCAAATTCTGCATTCTAAATTAGGTTACTGAGGAGAGCTTAGCTGGATTGTTTAGCAGCTGTGGGCAGGTAAGAAGATAACATATGATTACCATGAAAAATTTAACATATATATGTGAAGTAAGATGGAGTTTTTGTTTTTGAAGGTTGTTGATTGTCGAATTTGTGGCGATCCACATTCAGTTCTTCGCTTTGCATTTGTTGAGTTTGGTGATGACCGTAAGTTTAACTTCTCGATTCTTGAAGTGTTGTGTACAATTTCATTGCCATTTTTTGACTCACTTGTTTCAATAGAAGGTGCAAGGGAAGCTTTAAGCCTTGCTGGAACAATGCTTGGGTACTATCCGTTGCGTATCTTACCCTCGAAAACTGCTATTCTTCCAGTGAATCCTACATTTCTTCCCAGGGTAATACAAAATGTTTCTCAGAAGTTATCTAGTTTTGAGCTTTGAAATACATTGTGATATTTACTATGTTGGGGTTAATTCAGTCAGAAGATGAAAGGGAGATGTGTACAAGAACAATCTATTGCACAAATATTGACAAGAAGGTAACTCTTATCTGTGTGTAAGCATGTCTTGTTTCCATTTACTTGTTCTTGATTTAGGATTCTTGTTTAAATTGCAGGTTTCTCAAGCTGATGTGAGAAACTATTTTGAGAAGGCATGTGGTGAGGTCAGAACAGAACAGAACCTGGATTTGCTCTCTGTCTGATTTTTCTTTCTCTATCTAGTTTGGTAGTTAACAGTGTCTTTAATATAAATGCAGGTTACTCGGTTGAGGCTTCTTGGCGATCAATTGCATTCATCTCGCATAGCTTTCGTTGAATTTGCTATGGTGAGCTCTTTTGTTTGCAACCTGCAAATTCATTTTCTTTGCATATGAACTTTTGCTAAGTTATATTTGGATGAACAGGCAGATAGTGCACAATCAGCACTTAACTGCAGCGGGATGTTTGTTGGATCTCAACAGATAAGGTATTTTTCCATCTCTTTTGAGAAATTATTGATTCGATTTCTTGAATCTTTGAATCAAAATTGAGTATTTGTTTATCAGGGTAAGTCCTTCAAAGACACCAGTGAGGCCAAGGATCACTCGACCACCAGCTACAAACTAGAAGAAATCTTGAGTATAGATCGGTTTGGTTGGGGAGAGAGAGACTTATCTATGGAGAGAAATGATGCAGACGTTTCATTTCCTTTTGAGTAATTTTTCGTTTTATCTTCCATTTTTAGAACAGTTTAGCTCTGGTAAACACCATGATCGTGCTTTTGAAATTCTGTCTTTTGTTTCAGACATTTCTTCTGTTTTGTGATCTTTCCTTGAGGGATTTTTGGAGGAATTGTTTTGGGGGTTTTTAACAATGGCTGAATTTGAATCGACAGTTCTAATTTACAATGACGTCTGGAAAAAGTAAGGTTGTGTGTCCACTTTTATGTAGAACATTTTTTCTCACGAAAAGATTTCGCCATTGATTTCCACATGTGGAATGTTCAAGACCTTGAAAAGCTCTGTTTCTGCTTCGGATAATTTCTCTGTTAACATTGAACAAGAGCTTATTCGGAGGCAAGACAAGGAAGAAGGGAGCTCTTCATCTTCATTAATTAATCTCTGTAGCTTATCACAGCCATTGATCTCTAATGTCTCGAGAACCGTTGTGTGTTGAAAGCCTTTGTGATTTAGAGTCTTCAGGTTCTTGAAATAGCTTATGCGCAGTGAAGAAAGACCTTTCGGTAATAAACCTTCATCTGGAAACGATTCAATGTCATCGTTTCCTCCTTCGATTTCAAGATTTCGAAGATTTTCGAGATTTTGTAATCCCCATTGGATTTTTGGTGTGAGCTTGTCGCAAAGGTTTATGCTTAATGTTCGGAGATTACTCGGAAATCCTCCATTAGGGATTCTCTCGAGTTTTGGGCATTTGTTTATAAATACTGACAGAAGAGAACGGAGCCCGAACAGATTCTCCGGTAATGCCTGGAGATTCTTGCAATTTGAGAGCAACATTGATGAGAGCTTCGGAGTTGGGAGTCCTCCTTGCGGGAAATTTTCCAGATTTGGACAGTCACTAATTTCCAAAGACTCGAGTGCTACACGATCGTCTCCGAGACCATTCTGAACCCGAAAGGTTTTGAAGCTTTCGCAATCCCTAATTGATAGGCTTTTGAGCTTCGGAAACAAGGATAATGGAAAGGAGAGGAGATTGTTGCAGCTGTTGTCGATGAACAAGTACTCAAGCTGCGAGTAACTCCGCGTTGGCTGCAAACTCTCTGCGAAATCGAGTTTCTCGCAATCTCTTAGGTATAGGGTTTTCAATGTGATTAGAGAGTGGCTTTCAGGGAAGGATTCCAGAGCGTGACAAGCAACGATGATCAGTTCCTGGAGATTTGTATAGCTCTCCGTTAAACTCTCAGATAGAGAAATTAGTCCATCGCAACTGTCAATTTGGAGGGATTGCAGATTTTGGGGAAGCTCCATGAGGTGAGAGATATCTGTAACTTTGAGATACTCCATGTTTGTTTCATCATCATACTTTAAAAGCTTCCTTTCACTGGATTTTGGACTCTGAACAGACGGAATTTCATATGGCTGGTACTGGTAACTACTACTTCCAGGAAGAAGACCAGAATCTGCAGGTTTGGGATCTGGAAGAACTCGTGATTTTGACACATGTGAACTTAACACGGAGCTAGGATTATCTGAGACAGATCCTCCTGAGTATCTTGCTGAGATCACAGCAAATTCTTCAAAATGCTGAGGTGACCTTTCAAGTTGAATTTCATATTGATCCTTCGACGAAGATGACAGATTTGACAGAGAAATGACTTCAGATTCATCATTACTTGGACTTCTTGTAGCTAAACCTGGCTGAACACTTGTGAGTGTATCTGATATTGGCTTTCTTGCTGGGGAAGACGCTTCACTTCTGCTTCTAGATTGGCTTCTGGATGGAATTTCTCGAATATCTGTCAGATTTCCTGTGGAGGAATGTACTCTTCCGGAAACTGATCTCAAGGGGCATTCAGAGATAGTGACTTCAGTGGAAGAAGGTAACCCTTGTGGAAGCTTCTTTCTAAGGTTAGGGCATCTCTGTATTGTGAGCTGTTGTAGACAAGGAAAGATCTGATTCTCTTGTTCCGGACAATCCCATTCTTCCCATCTCGGCAAGCCATAGAACTTAAGAGTCTGCAAGGACTGAAACGGTACTACTTGAGAGGAGTTGTTGTCACCAAAGAAAAAGTCTACACCAACCTTCTGCAGAATGTTGAATTTTTCAATGGTGATGTGCTTGAGTGAAGGCAACTGGCCCAACGGAGGCAGTGATATGCAGAGATCACAGCCACTGAGAGTGACAGATACGATACTGAAATATGATGAATCACCGAGCCAATTAGGAAATCTTGCACCCTGATAAGACTCAATGCAAAGAGTTTTCAAGTTCGTATGAGGTTCTAGCATCGTCAGGACCTCTTCCGGGTTACAAGCCACCGTGTTGGCATTACCAGGGACGAAACCAGAACCTTTAACAGCCCACTTCATGGTTAACCCATCAAGAAATGGCTTCCGTTTCATTCTAGAGTTTTTGGCTTCTGAGGCGAAAGCCACATTTTGTAGCTCAGAGATGCAAAGTGTTCCCCGGAGTTGAGAAAGTTCTTTGAGTTCATGCATTCCAGCACCGCTTAGATGTCCTAAAACAAAGTTAGATAACTTCTGTAAGCTTCTCAGCTTTCTTATTCCTTGTGGCATCTCTAACAAAGGAGTGTCAATAAGGTCGAGAAGCCGCAAGTTGATGAGTTCAGCCATGGTTTTTGGTAAGCTTCTGAGGTCACGGCAATTTGACAATAACAATGTCTGCAAATTCCAGAGGGTACACACAAACTCTGGAAGCTCTTTTATTCTGGTACTTGACAGATCTAGATACCGTAAGTGCTTTAAACCTTTTGAGGTTTTAGGCAAGTTGTTTATAGGATAATGAGATAAGCTAAGAATTCTTAAGCGTCTCCACGCCTGGAGCAGAGGATTCAAAACTTTCTCTGTTAGTTGGAGAGATTCAAGACCTGTTGGCATGTCGAACGGAAGAATTGTTCTTAGATACTCAGCTTTACGGATGGATCTGAAAGCCACTGAAGCATCACATTGGCTTCTAGAAAATGAAAAATGTCGAGCTTTGCTTGATATTTGCGGATCTTTGTCATCTTCAAGTCTGAAGCAAAAATCTCCTGAAACAGCTTTAGCTAAATCATTCATCAGATCGTGCATCAGAAATCGTGTCGTGGTGTTGTCTCTCTGAAAAAATGATCGAGCAATTAGATCATCAAGGTAATCAGAACCAATCTCTTCCACTCTTTTGTTGCTCCTTGGTTCGTATAAGAGATCTGCTGCCATCCAGAGAAGCACCAGTTTCTCCTTATCGAACACATAACCTTTGGGGAAGATTGAGCAGAAGGCGAAACATCGTTTAAGTTGAGGAGGGAGAGCGTCATAGCTCAGTTTAAGATCTGGAAGGACACCATTGGTGTGGCTAGAGAAATTCTTCGATACAGCATACCAGTTGTCAGGATTTAGATTTGACGAGAGATGAGATGCGATGTGTTTTGCAGCTAACGGCAAACCTTTACATTGTTCTGCAATCTTTTTGCCTATTCCTTCAAGTTCTTGGTGGATTGAACTGACTGATTTATCTCCAAAAGCAGTTCTGGATATCAGATCCCAGCATTCTTCGTTACTCATCGGCTTCAGTTGGTAGCCTTTAGGCCCTTTACCAGTCTGTGTGACTGCAGCGACGATTTCACTTCGTGTGGTTAAAACAATCTTGCTTCTTTCTTCTGCATCAGTAAAGGCTACCTGGAAAGTTTCCCAGTCTGAATTACTCTCAACCCAAACATCATCTAGAACAAGTAGAAATCTCTTTCCTGATAGTGTTTTCTTTAGCTGAAGTTGAAGTGAAGGTAGATTCTCAATGTTAATTGGACTTGAAGTGATTTCCTGCAGAATAGCTTTTGTAACTGAGAACACATTGAAGTTTTGGCCAACAGAAATCCACATTCTAGTATCGAAATGCTCGATCACCTCCTCGTCGTTGTATACAGTTTCTGTCAAGGTAGTCTTTCCGATCCCTGGCATACCGACAATCGGGATCACTGCAGCTTTACCAGTGGCTAGATTATCATCAGAGAGTAGCAAGTTAACTAATATTAGCTTATCTTCGGCTCGCCCGACCATTCTACCTTCCATTGTTGAAGATGATTGCCTCCATTGCGGTTCTCGAGTTTCACCATACTCTTTTAATCCAATAACTTGTATCCGTTTCACATGATGTTCAAGTTGGCTAACTACTTTTTCCATCTTTGGTTCTATCTTATTTAGGATGGCTTCGCGACCAGCCATGAGATTCTGGATTAGTCCTCCAAAGCGTCCTGCTTCAGCTACTGCTTTTCTTCTTAAAGCTTCGGTTAATAGCTCATCAAGAATATCCTCTGCCTGTAAGAAAGCATCGAAAATTCCGGTAAGCCAATCCTTAATTTCCCAACGCTGTTCTGCTCTCTGATCAGCATCCGCAAGTACAGGGTTTGCAGTCACCAAAGCGACCTTCAATCTCTTCAACAATGCACTGGAGGACTTACCTTTACATAATTCAACTAATTCTTGAGAAGTGTTAATCCGCTCAATCATCACACTTGCGCAAGTTGATAGATGTGAATTCACCATGTTTTTGTTGTTATTTGTAGGAGGCGAAGGAGAAGCCACAAATTACGAATGAAAAATCCAAGCCAAGCAAACAGCAGGGCTTTCTAATTTGCTGTTCTTATGCAATTTTTGAGCTGGCCTGCAACAAGTGAAAATAATGTCAAGATTCTGGTGATTTTCTTCCTTTCACTTGATCACTTAGTTTCGTACAGTCCATTTTCTCGTCTTGTTATCAGCATTTCTTTAAATTGGTCTCGGATCATTCAACGAGTCACATTCAAGAAAAGGGGGAAAAGAGGATAAGTAGGGAAATTAACCTCTTTTTGTTGTTGTTGTTGCGCGTAATATGAAGTTCTTATCAATATCTTGTGTTGTCTTCTTCCATTCTATGAACAGAATGCTTCTCCTTCCTCGTCTTCTTCTTCCTTGTCCTCTTTTGTTTTACGTTGTGTCTGTTAGAGGCCAAAAAGGGGTTGGCTGTCTAAATATTCCAAAGTTAAAATGTCTCAAAAAGCTCAGGGAAGAAAAGTCCCAAACGAAAATTACCACACGCGGTAAGTTTCCTTGACTGATCAACATGTCTCATTTTGCATCACAAGTTTGCTCTTTTGGAAGTTCACATGTCTAAGTAAATATTTACGACGATTCCAAAAATGCATATCCGTTGATTTAACTTGTGGTTTTGTCTTTTCTGTGTTACCTTGTAAGGTTGACTTTGTCTTGGATGGTAGACCTAGAGAATTTAAGACTTTTCTTTCTTTTTTATAAAGGGGAATTTAAGACTTTTGATGGTTCTTCTTAAGTTTCTCCATGAAAATGCAGGTAATTTCCAATCATTTTCCGGGTAGTTTCAGTTGGTCATTGGAGAATTAACTGAGGAATTTTTCAAGTCAACGTCTACTAATTTTCTGGGAAATAAAGCTTTGTGATGAAGTAAACCAGTTCTGTTCTCTTGCTTAATAAAGGTTAGCTTCTCTGACTTTTCTAACCAACTTGTCCTGTAACTTATTAGTATTTGGAGACTTTGGTTTTGCGAATTGAGTATTATGTGGATCAAGTTATTTGAGGTGGATAACACTGAAGAAACGGCCTTTGGCTTTTGTTTCTGTGATGCAGTAACGCTGTGAGAGTATTCAGGAGCAACAGAAAACTCTCCAACTTCTTGAGCCTGGTTCTTGTTTCTCTTTTTTTTTCGAGGAGATTTTTGTGTGACGAAGATATGGAAATGGTTCTCTCAGCTTTCTTACAATCTCTTTTCCAGACGCTGATGTCTGGTGCTTTCCAAGGATTCTTCAAGAGGCGAGAACTGAATGAGAACATTCTAGAGAGGCTGAACACTGCTCTGTTGACAGTAAGTGCAGTCCTAATTGATGCAGAGGAGAAACAGATTACGAACCCGGTGGTGGAAAAATGGATCAACGAACTGAGAGATGTTGTTTACCATGCTGAAGATGCTCTTGATGATATTGCTACAGAAGATTTACGCCTCAACATACGAGCTGAATCTTCCACCAATAGGCTCAAACAGCTTCGTGGCAAAATGTCTCTAGGAGATTTATTTGACGGGAATACTGAACACTTAGATACCAGGCTTGAGGGAGTCACCCTGCGGCTCGAACGGTTAGCCTTACAAAGAAATATCTTGGGCTTAAAGGAGCTAACTGCAATGGCACCCAAACCAAGATTGCCAACAACATCTCTTGTGGATGAATCTGAAGTATTTGGTAGAGTTGATGAAAAAGACGAGATGGTGAGATTCTTGATTCCTGAGAATGAAGAAGAAAATGGGATTTCAGTTGTTGCTGTGGTTGGAATTGGAGGAATCGGAAAGACTACACTTTCACAACTCCTATACAATGATCAGCGCGTTCTGCGCCATTTTGAAACTAGAGCTTGGGCTCATGTCTCAGAGGAGTTTGATGTCTTTAAGATCACTAAAAAAGTTTATGAATCGATAACTTCCCGGCCTTGTGAATTCACCGATCTTGATGTACTTCAAGTCAAATTGAAGGAGAGGTTAGTCGGCAAACGGGTTTTGCTTGTTTTAGATGATCTCTGGAATGAAAATTTGGAGGATTGGGATCTTCTACGTCGTCCTTTCTTATCTGCTCCTGAAGGCAGTCGGATTCTTGTGACAACAAGAAGCCAACGCGTTGCATCCATTATTGATGCTGTTCATGTACACAAGCTTCAGCAGTTACCTGATGGAGACTGCTGGTCTTTGTTTATTAAAACTGTATATGGTAATAAAGAATTATGCCAAGATCAAGAAATTGGAGAAATTGCTGCAAGGATAGTGCAGAAATGCCGTGGCTTGCCTTTAGCAGTGAAAACACTTGGTGGTGTTTTACGATTCGAAGGTAAAGTCAAAGAATGGGAGAGAGTTTTAAACAGCAGGATTTGGGATCTTCCAGCTGATAAAAGCAACTTACTTCCAGTTTTACGAGTAAGTTATTACTACCTTCCACCTCACTTGAAACGATGCTTTGCCTATTGCTCGATATTTCCCAAAGGATATGCGTTTGATAAGGAAAAGTTAGTTCTTTTGTGGATGGCAGAAGGTTTCTTACATCAGACGAGAAGCAGTAAGAATCTCGAAGAGCTTGGCGATGAATACTTTTCTGAACTGGAATCAAGATCTCTTTTTCAGAAAACGAAAACGAGATATATAATGCA
Source organism: Aethionema arabicum (assembly GCA_000411095.1). Classification (NCBI taxonomy): domain Eukaryota; kingdom Viridiplantae; phylum Streptophyta; class Magnoliopsida; order Brassicales; family Brassicaceae; genus Aethionema; species Aethionema arabicum. Next base: position 359,639 of record KE152464.1, on the reverse strand, counting down.
TGATTTTATTAACGAGTTGGCTCAATTTGCTTCAGGAGAATTCAGCTTCAAGTTTGAAGATAACTGCAAACTTAAGATTTCAGAAAGGACTAGATATTTATCATACTTGCGAGATAGCTATGGCGAGCCTATGAAGCTTGAGGTTCTTCGTGAGGTGAAGTTCCTAAGAACATTTTTACCACTTAGCCTCACAAACTCTTCCCAGTCATGTTACTTAGATAAAATGGTTTGCGAGAAGTTACTTCCGAAGCTTACCCGCTTGCGTGTCTTGTCCTTATCACATTACAAGATTGGAAAACTGCCACCAGAGTTTTTCAGGAACTTGAGTCATCTTCGATTCTTGGATTTCACTCGTACTGATCTCGAGAAACTTCCGAAATCCGTTTGTTTAATGTATAACCTCCAAACACTTCTTCTATCCTATTGTTCGAGTTTGACGGAGCTACCTACAGACATCTGCAACCTCATCAATCTTCGGTATCTTGATCTGATTGGAACAAGGCTTAAACAAATGCCACAAAGATTTAGTAGATTGAAGAGTCTCCAAACTCTCACAACTTATTTTGTAAGTTCTGGAGATGGAGCAAGGATTTCTGAACTTGGAGAGCTTCACGAACTCCATGGGAAACTTACAATATTCGAACTGCAACGAGTTGTAGATGTTGCTGATGCTGCAGGAGCAAATTTAAACAGTAAAAAACACTTGAAGGAGATAAACTATGTTTGGAGAACTGAATCTAATAGCTTAGAGAGCAACAAAAACGAAGCTGAAGTTTTTGAGAAGTTACGTCCAAATCGTCATATAGAGAAACTCACCATTGAAAGATACAACGGAAGAAGATTCCCAGAATGGTTAAGTGATTCTTCATTCTCAAAAGTTGTGTGCATACGTCTCAGCAATTGTCAAAACTGTTCTTCCTTGCCATCTTTAGGTCAATTACCAGGTCTTAAAGAACTTTACATTACCCGAATTGCCGGGATGAGAAGCATAGGTCCTGAATTCTACTTCAGCAATCGATCACTGCACGATCGAGAACAACAAACGTTTAGATCGCTGGAGCAGTTGCGATTCGAAAACTTGCCTGATTGGGAAGACTGGTTAGACATTAGGGTTACTAAAGAAAGCTTATTCCCATCTCTCAAGAACCTTTCAATACTGAAATGTCCAGAGCTGACTGGGACATTACCGACCTTTCTTCCGTCTTTGATTTCTCTTCATATTCAGAAATGTGGGATCTTGGATTTCCAGCCAGACCACCATGAGAATAGCTACGAAAAGCTTCAAACGTTAAGTATAAAAAGCAGTTGTGACTCTCTTGTCATGTTCCCTTTAGGACACTTCCCTAACCTCAACAAGCTTGAAATCGAAAGCTGCAGATCTCTCCAGTCTATTCAGTTGTTGAATGAGCATTTGTATGGTCTTGAAGCTCTAAGGAAGTTGAGAATCAATGACTGCCAGAATCTATTACGTCTTCCAGAGAGATGCTTCCTGTCTCAAAACCTACAGCTCACAATCTTAAACTGCAGGTTTCTCAAGCAGACAAATATGGAACAGCTTCCGTTTCCTCTTCCAAGATTAAACGCTTCAGATTCACAGAGGTCTAGTGATTCACAACGATCGTACGGTTCACATTCTTCCTTAAGACATGATTGACTCTGTTTATACACTTTCCTTAGATGAAACTTAGTTTGACTCTCTTTAAAGTCATCAAGAGACAGATATCTGAGTTAAGATTAGAAAACTTCATGTATAAGAAAAGCTTACCGGTCTTCACATTAGTTAGATTACAACCTATGCATATGTTGACAATTCCACAAGATTTAGTCTAAGTAAACTCTTTGGATCAGGTCTAAGGAACGTGTCTCCATTGATTTGTTCTTGAGGTTTATACAAGTAATGAACGTTGTAATGATCGTTTTTTGAGGAAAGTTTAAGAAAAAAAAATGTGGAATCTGGTTGGTATAGTTATACTTTGCGTCTTTTTAGGTGTGATGGTTATGATCTTATGGTGTGTTATCACTATCAAGAAGTCACCTCCCAGGTCACAGCTCAAGACGCCTTTGTACAGAACCAAAGATGGAGATCTGGTGTTTCTGATAGGAGCTGAGGTAGGTGCTGGAACCGCCATAACCGTAGCTGCAGCGGCTAATTCTTATGGTGTTGTAGCCGGAGGTGGTAGTTGTGGAGGAGAGTGTGGTGGTTGTGGACACAGCTGTTGCGGAGGCGGTGATTGTGCAGGTGACTAAGTCCATATACATTTCCCTTATGTTTTTATGTGTATTTATATGTCCGATGTGATATATGCTTAACCGATTAATATTATTTTCTTGAAAATATGATAAAATTAGCATAAAGACATGAGACATCATGTTCTCATAAGAACAAACAGGCAGCGAGGGCTTTCAAATTTTGATCAGGGCTTCCATATTCGTCACCCTTCATGTATAAGAAGTCAAGCAAACGCATAATAGTGATGAGTCGCAGTGGAATCTGACGTGGCACAGTAGAGGATTCGTTAAAGAACTCATCCAACATTATCTTGTAATTATCTCTACATATCTTCATCAATTCTTGAACCGCTTCATCTTTAGTAACACCATGTTGCTTCATGTAACAGTTGACTCCATTAACAACTTCTCCTCTCTTCATCTCTGTCTCAAACGTCGCTATGTCGTTTCTCAGACGAAACAGAACATTTAAAGGTTCTAAGATTTTGGGTTTGGAGTCAAACCATTCAGATGTTATCTTTGCATCACAATCTTCCATTCCAACATAGCTGTAAACTACCATGGCACCCATTCCAGCTGAAACCATTCCTATTTCCATGTACTCATCAAAGCTTGGCACGTGACCTGCTCGTGCCCATTTTGCTATTTCTAGGTAGGCTATTGTCAAGATCTTTATCTGAGGTATTTTAATATAATAAATTACACAAACGTAACGGTCGGTCCAATATCTTGAAACATTTTTGACACTAAAACACATTTTAAAAAGTTACATACCTCATTTATCGATTGTTGAACAAGAGAAGATCTTCCTTTCAAACCCATTTCTTCTTCAATCTTGCTGAATGTCTCCCACAAGTTTTGGAATAGAATTTTCATATAGTTTGGTAGATATTCGATGGCTCCAAGATCCCACCTGAGATATGATCATAACTAAGTCTATAAAAGTCTAGAGGGTATTAAAATGAAGAAGATGATGATCGATATACATACTTTTGCAAGGCATCAGTGAAACTAATAACTTCAGGAAGAGTGGCATATGCATCATATGTATCATCAACAACAGTCATGAGCATAACAAGTTTAGTAGTTATAACTCTTGCTATTGAATATCGTGGCTCAAAATACACTCCCGACATCGTGCAATAGAGCTCAAAAATTCTGTCTCTGAAGTAAGGCAGTTTAGATGCAAGATCTAGCTCTTTCCACCATCTGCAGTACATGAGTATATGATCAATTTAACAAACCAAAAATGAAGTCTTAAGATATGGAAATATTATAGCTTATACTTTGCGAGAGTCTTTAGTTCTTGGATGTAATAAAACTTGCAATACTTCAAGTTTAGCTTAGCAAACTTGAGTAGCGTCGCGTTGTGACCTTCTTCTTCTTCATAGAAAGAAATGTAGTCTACAGAAACTAGTATTTCTAGGTTTTGATAACGAGGTATGTGCAATGCCTTTATTATATGCTTTAAAAGATGAGAAGGATGAGTATTATTTGATTTTTCTTCTACTAATGACTCCAAGTGATTCCTTGTGAAACTCAATGTTTCCTCCATTACATCCTCAGATGGTGTCCTGAGATGTGAAGCTTGATACAACTGCAACATTCCTCTAACATCTTTCACTACATTCTCCTTCAATTTCCCATCATCTTCACTTCTGAATCTATCAAACACATCTATAACAAAACCGGTTTATATATGCATATGTGAATGAAATTGAATCTTAGTTAGTTACTTACCACATGACATTTTATGTCTGTAGAGTCTGAAAACCTCAAACATGATTGCAATTGTTTCCAAATCATCTTCTTCATCTGAAATTAAGTTTTCTAACTTGTCAAAAGCTTGGTTTAGTATCTCTTCGATTTCGCTTTCAAAGTAATGTGAGATTCCAAGACTGATAAGCAAATGAATGAGACGAATCTTATCCTTTTCACAGCTTAAAGAAGACATTAACATGTGTCTCACTTTTGGTTTCATCTCCGATTCAATCTCTCTTTCAACCGCATCAAACTCCTATACAAAGATATAATGTTGTTCATTGTAACAAGAATTCAAGAAACCATGTTTTGGTAACAAGATTGAATAATTTACTTACAGATTTGTCGACAGAAAGAGAAAGGAACTGAGCTCCCAAAGAAGAAGGAGGAGGGAAGTTAGCCAAAGGACGAGTAGTCTCAAGATCAACATTATCATAACTACTCTTAGTTGCTTTAACACATAAGAGTTTGTGTTTTGTCGTTTGTGTCCAAGAAAGAGTCTGGTTTTGAGGCAAACGAGGAGAAAAGAGTACTGGGAGGCTAGTCTTAGTGCATAGAGGACTGATGTGAGCTTGAGACAACAGTGTATTAAGACCAAAACCCATGCTTCAAAGAAAGAGATTAATTTTTGTGTTTAACTTTGATGTCTTTGCTTCCAAAAGCTTCTCACATTTTACCTTTGTTTTATAGGCCAAAATGGGATTACAGTAACGTAATTTATAACATTAATGAAAATCATATAACCTTTGCTCTCATTTTAGGGTTTTATTTCCGATTCGAAAAGATATAAATAAATAAAAAATGATAGTTTTTTTTGTTAATTCAAGAATTTGAATTAATCTTTTGATTATGGGCATTATTCAAGAGAGCCGATAGAACATGTGAAAAATTAATTAATGGTCATTTGAATAAGAACCAACATTCTCTTATTATTATAAGGATTTCTTCTCTATTTCTTTTGTGCAATATGCCAATATCTCATTTGGCCTTAAAATTATTAGACTTAATAATTATTAGATCAAAAACGCAATTTATACAAACCTAATCACCTATTAATTTTTCATTCGCACCAAACAAAATGTTTTCATTTGTATCATTTATTGTCGGTCCAAACTCCCTAGCCATGCATAATTGAATTCCCAAAAAGTAATAATTTTTATTTTGGTTTAAATTTAATCAGTGTGTTTTTTTTTTGTTTTAAATTCAGTTTGTGTTTTTTTTCCAATTCAGTTTGTGTTTAAACAAAAATAAAAATTAAAAAAAAATTTAAAACTTTTCGAATTTTATAATTTATTTAAATCGATTCAGTTTAGATTAATTCAGATCGATACAATTAGCGGTAATTCAAATCGGTTTAAATAGCGGCACCTAATCTCAACAATCAACCATACTTTATATTCGAATTCATTATTCTCTTACACCCTCAGACACCCGACACCCGACACCCGAAACGTAACATCTCAACTATCAACAATATTTTATAACTTTATATTCGTATTCATTATTCTCTTTTTTTATTTTTTTTATATTTGTATATATCATAAATCCCAATTTATGCTATATATTGAAATATATGTAAGGTAACACAGTAAGCTAATTTTCTTATGTTTTTTTAACAAAAAATGGTAATACAGTAAATAAAAATTTGTAAAAATTAAAAAATTTGAGTTATATTTGAAACATATTTAGATGTTATTGATTCAATGTAATTTATTTAGATTTGTGAATAATCCTAACATATTTTTAGCTATCATTAAAGTTTGACTCTAAAATATTTTATAATGACAAATAATTATATAATTTTGCAAAATCAAGATTTATTTTTAGTTTTTTTTCTTCTGAATATTACATAGGGATTATTGTTCTTTTGGAAACTTTTGTAATGTATAAGGCATTAAGACCATTATTCCTGCATCAATATTTCTTAGTAATAACATTATTTATAAAATTACGATTTAAATTCAAAGATAACATAAGGTTAATCTAGTGATTTGTCACTTGTAGCTCATTCTCTATGTGTCCATGACATCCATGTTTAAGTAGCGGTGAATATATTTCAATTTTGTATTTAATTTATCCATTCTAACTAATAATACCGATTTAAGGTTCTAAGTGAAAAAAAATATATTTAAAGATAACGTCACTTCTATACATAGCGGTGACTATATTCCAATGTGATTTTTATTTTAATTATTTTTCTTATAATCTATTTGTTTTTGCCCTTCAAATTAAAATCACGGAACAAAAAAAAAATTTATAACAGCATTACACATTTTTCAAAATATATCGGTATACCATCTCATTCGGGATAATTGTAAGAAAAAAATTTCAACATTTCATTTTATGATGAGGAATGGCCAATGTTTGTGGAACAACTAAAAATATCATGAAAAGCTCGTGATGTATCAAAAAAGAAAATTTTCATTAATTAATTTAATTAGAAGAACAATTACAAGTACGATGGACCATAACCTTCATTTTTTTATATAAAAGATGATAGTTTTGGGAGTTCAGGTACTAGTTTAAAAAAATATCTTAATTCTCGAGGGCCCAATCAAATCAATGAGAATAGTCCATATACATTATGTTTTAATAAACGTGGTATAA
>KE152464.1:339577-352850 GCA_000411095.1 Aethionema arabicum | reverse complement strand
CCCACCTTTTTTTTTTTTTTTAACTGATGATCATAAATAATTTGTTGTTATGATCTACTATTAAATACAAAAAAATTGATGGTAACTAATTGAGTTTTAATAGTCTTACGTTTTTTTTTATTCTAACCCCGTTGAATAGAAAAACCAAAAAAGTTATAAAAAAAACAGTGAGTTTGTGATATCGTCAAAAATATATCTGAAAATATAATTAATGAATTCGTGATAACAAAATTTTCACACCATATAAGTGAACGTAAAGTATGTTTGTAGATTTCTTTTGACAATTAGATTTTTTTTTTTGTTATATATATTTTCTTGTCTAGTGATATTTTTTTTTAATTTATAGCACAATTGTTAAATTGTTGCGTTCAAAATATTTTTGAAATTGTACAATTAAAAGTAGGTGAGTTTGCTGACAAAAAAATAAAAAAAAAGTAGGTGAGTTAAACATTACTACAATGAATTTGGGCCCATTTTTTTTTTTAATTAAAATAAATCGGGGCCCATAATGATATTAATTTTTCTTTTTCTTTTTAATGCATCTGTTGTGTAATTGCTTATTTAGCAAAGAGACAAATCGATTCGGTTTAAGAATTTAATTTTGTCTTGACTTTAGCATTAAAAAAACGACAAAAATTTCGTCAAATTCCAATCTAAAGATTTTAGGTAGAATACGTAGACAACATTTTCATAAACATTTGCAATTTTCGTTTATAAAATATAATTTAAAACTTAAGCATATTCGGTTGATTATATTAAAAAAAATAAACTCAACGTTAATCTCTTATTGCATTGAATTTGAGCATGATGAGTTGCAGTTGCAGATATCGTATGATCACTTGTTTCTGCAAGCAATGTAGCTTACCAAAGCCACCAAAGGCTTCACCTTCTCTGAATCAAATCCTTTAAGCTGTCCCATTGCTTCTTTGCTCAGTTTCTCTGCAATTTCCTTTGATCTCTCCACACCAATCAGAGTTGGATATGTTAGCTTACCTGCCATGGAGTCTTGTCCTGCACACTTTCCTAATTCCTCTGTAGATTTGGTTACATCAAGAATATCATCCACCACCTGAAACAGTATCCCTATACATCTTGCAAATTTTCTAAGTTTTTCAATCTCTTTCTCTGTTCCACCTCCCATTATTGCCCCTAAAACCACTGCTGCCTCCAATAATGCTGCTGTTTTGTGGCGGTGGATGAACTCTAGAAGCTCTAATCCCATGTGATCATGAGGACTCAAACTCAATCCTTCACTTCTTAGGTCCATCACTTGCCCTGCCACTAACCCTTTTGTTCCTATAGCTTTTGCCAGTTCAATCACTGCCTGGATAGTCCTCCCCGGAGGAACTAAGCCACTTGATAAGACAGTCATGTGCTCAAAAGCATGTACAAGAAGTGCATCTCCTGCTAAAACAGCCATATCTTCTCCAAATACCTTGTTTTGGAAATCATTAGTTACAAACATTACTAATGAGTGTAGTTTAAGCAGTGTAATATGTCAAATGTCTTTAAGATTGAACAAAAACTGACCTTGTGGTTGGTAGGCTTGCCTCGGCGGAGATGTGCATCATCCATACAAGGGAGGTCGTCATGAATAAGAGAACTGGTGTGTATCATCTCTACTGCACAAGCAGCTGGCATGGCTGTAGCCTCATCGCCACCAACGAGTTCACAGGCTGCAATGCAGAGCATTGGCCTTACACGTTTGCTGCCTGCAAGTAATGAGTACCTTACTGCTTCTTGGATGGTGAGAGGCTCTTGGAGTGGTACAGCAGCTTCAAGAGCTTTGCCTACTGATCTGGCTTTATGGATCATATATGAATTGAAGTCAAAGGAAGACATGGAAAAAACTGGTATGAAGTTGTATCTTCTTCTTCTTCTGTGGTGGCTGAAGAGAGGGCATGAAGTGAGATAAACAGTTGTAGCGGCCATGGCAGATCCACTAATTTCTTCAATAAAAGTGTTATATTTGTCCTGGAAACAACCAATGTAAAATCTTTAAAGTTGTGTTTAACTATATATGGTATCTACAAACAAAATAGTTTATGGATTTTCAATTATGGTAGAAAAGTCATGGTCTATGCACACACACATACATGTATAAACCTGTTCCAAAAATGGTTATGAGGGTATTAATACATGGGGCACTCAATCTGCAATCAACCAACACGTGCAGGAGTTGAATACAAACATGTCTTGCAATTAGTGAATTTCAAAAATTCAATCCCATTTAAAAATCTATTATTTTTTTGGTTGTTATTTGATTGATTATAGGAAATTGTAGACAATTCAACAAGATTTGGTCTAAGTAAACTCTATTTTTTTTTCTATAATGATTCAAAAGGTCATAAGCATGTTTTGGATCAGGCTTATGAGTCTCCGTTGAGTTTGTTCTTGAGGTTGATACATGTAATGATTGTTTTTTGAGGAAAATTAAGAAAAAAGTATGTCGAATTTGGTTGTACCTCTTATACTCTGCGGCTGTTTAAGCGTGATGGCGATCATCTTATGCTGTGTCATCACTGCCAAGAAGTCACCTCCCAGGTCGTCGCAACTCAAGACACCTTTGCATAGAAACAAAGATGGAGATGTTATCATTCTGGTAGGAGCTGGCGCTGGTACAGGAACTGCCTTAGCAGTAGCTGCAGCTAATTCTCATGATGATGGCGTCGGAGATTGCTGTGCTTGTGGAGGTGAATAACTCTTTCTTTTTTATCTACTTTGTTTTGTGTGTGGGTATGTGTTAAGTAAAAACCAATTGCTCAATTGTTCTTGATCACAATCTTCCATGGAGAATTAAAGCAATGGAATTGATCTGACTTCCCTCTTGGAATCTGACAGAAAGTCCCCTAGCTTTAAACATAACAGCCAAAGTGTTGGAATTAACACTTTCATCTCCTCCTGTCTCATTATCAGAAATAAACCAAACTCATCTCTGAAAAAGCCAGTTATTAAGATACCCATCAATTATAGAAGTCCATGTAACACATTTTTTCTCAGGGCTTCAATCAACAATAGTTCTCCTTGCAATACCCATCAATAAAATCAGAGAGGTATATGATACCAAACATACATTTTCTCTACCATACCCTAAAGAAATTAGAAACAGACTCAATCAATTTCCCTGGCTTTACATCTAATTAAGGCTTAGAAGAAACAGAAAACTGCAACTTGTCACCTTCCTCACAGGATCTTTTCATGTAAAACACTTTTTTTAAGTACAAGCCATTATCATGACATTGTACGAAGATACGGTTCTGTCAGGCATTTCATCAAACACCTTCATGGCTTTACTGATCTTAAAACTTTTCACTTAGGCGATCAGCATCGTCAGTCCAGATATTTACATTCCGATACGACACACATCTCAGAAAACAGCTTCTTTCCGATTTGTTGTTGGTTTGAGACGATTGGAGTCGAGAATTGTGAAATTTCAAAAGAAAAGGCGATGTGTATGAGTGTATCTAAACCTTAACCTTCCCCCTAATATATACGTATACACTGATATACATTATATACAAGATGACCTTCCAATTCTTTTAGAGGGTTACAGTTCATTTATGACGCAGGCCGGCCCTGTAATAAAATAGGCCCCAAGCTAAAATTAATTTTTGGCCCAATTGGTAAAGGGCAAAAAAAATTATGAGACGTTGAGAATCGAACACCGTTCTCTCTTGATATAGCTGGACATGAAAACCACTATCCTACAAAGCTTTTACTGTAATTTAGCACCCTTAAATTATATAACATGTTGAAAAGGTTTAGGGTTTAGGGTTTTGAGTTTAGGGTTTAGGGTTTATAGTTTATGGTTTAGGGTTTAAGCCCAAATTTAACTAGCTTGGGCTAGTTTGGGCTCAAGGCGAGGCCTGTATGTAACCTGACTTTCCGCTTCCAACAAATGTTTTGATTTTTCTTTTTGTAACTTCATCCAAAGGTTTTCATTTACGTATGACTATATTATACGAATTTTTTTATGAGAATTTTTTTTTTGTTAAAAGGTAAAACTTATATCAACTTGCAAACCGAGTTAAAAAAAAAATCTACTTGCAAACATACATTGAGAGTTTATGTGATTTTTCTTATACATATAAAAACCTAAAACCAAGCAAAATATTGTTTTATTTAAAAGTTAAATCGTAAAATTTAATTAAATCTAGTCAAATGTATTGTAGACTTATATTATAGCTCTCTAATGCTTCCGAGTTCCAACCATAGATTTAATTGGTTATGAAAAAATTAGAAGGTAACACTTACAGTAAAAACCATGCACTAAACTACTTTTCAATTTTTATAGTCAATACCCCATTGTTATTATTATTATTATTTTGAAAATATGATAAAATTGGCATAAAGACATGAGACATCATGTTCTCATGAGAACAAAGAGACAGCGAGGGCTTTGAAATTTTGATCCGGGCTTCCATATTCGTCACTCTTCTTGTAAAAGAAGTCAATCAAACGTTGAATGTTGATGAGTCGCAGTGGAATCTGACGTGGCACAGTAGAGGATTCGTTAAAGAACTCATCCAACATTATCTTATAATTATCTCTACATATCTTCATCAATTCTTGGACCGCTTCATCTTTAGTAACACCATGTTGCTTCATGTAACAGTTGACTCCATTAGCAACTTCTCCTCTCTTCATCTCTGCCTCGAACGTCGCTATGTCGTTTCTCAGACGAAAAAAAACACTTAAAGCATCAAATATTTTGGGTTTGGAGTCAAACCATTCAGATGTTATCTTCGCATCACAATCTTCCATTCCAATATAGCTGTAAATTACCATATCATCCATTGCAGCTGAAGCCATTCCTATTTCCATGTACTCATCAAAGCTTGGCACGTGACCTGCTCGTGCCCATTTTGCTATCTCTAGGTAGGCTATTGACAAGCTCTTTATCTGAGTTATTTCAATATAATAAGTTACACAAACGATCGGTCCAATATATATATCTTGAAACATTTTGATTAACTCAAGATTTCTAATCTAAGCCTCCATTGTTACCTCATTTATTGATTGCTGAACAAGAGAAGATCTTCCTTGCAAACCCATTTCTTCTTCAATCTTGGTGAAAGTCTGCCACACGTTTTGGTATATAATTTTCATATAGTTTGGTAGATTTTCGATAGCTCCAAGATCCCACCTGAGATGTGATCATAACCAAGTCTATATAAGACTAGATGGTACTAATAAAAATCAAAATTAAAAGCGAAGATGATGATTATACATACTTTTGCCAGGAATCAGTGAAACTAATAGCTTCAGGAAGAGTGGCATAAGCATCATATGTATCATCAAAAACAGTCATGACCATAATAAGTTTAGTAGTTATAACTCTTGCTATTGAATATCGTGGCTCAAAATACACTCCCAATATCGCGACATAGAGCTCAAAAATTCTGTCTCTGAAGTAAGGCAGCTTAGATGCAAGATCTAGCTCTTTCCACCATCTGCAGTATATATATATGAGTATGATCAATTTAACAAACCAACAAATGAAGTGCATGTATGAGTCTTAAGATATTGAAATATAGCTTATACTTTGCGACACTCTTGAGCTCTTGGATGTAATGAAGCTTGCAATACTTCAAGTTTAACTTAGCAAATTTGAGTAGCATCGCGTTGTGACCTTCTTCTTGTTCATAGAAAGAAATATAGTCTATAGCAACTAGTATTTCTAGGTTTTGATAACGAGGTATGTGCAATGCCTTTCTTATATGCTTTAAAAGATGAGAAGGATGAGTATTATTTGATTTTTCTTCTACTAATGACTCCAAGTGATTCCTTGTGAAACTCAATGTTTCCTCCATTACATCCTCAGATGGTGTCCTGAGATGTGAAGCTTGATACAACTGCAACATTCCTCTAACATCTTTCACTACATTCTCCTTCAATTTCCCATCATCATCACTTCTGAATCTATCAAACACATCTATAACAAAACCGGTGTATATATATAGTTAACAACATATATCAATCAAGTTTATACATGCATATGTGAATTAAAGAGTCTTAGTTAGTTACTTACCACATGACATTTTGTGTCTGTAGAGTCTAAAAACCTCAAACATGATTGCAATTGTTTCCAAATCATTTTCTTTTTCGTCTGAAATTAAGTCTTGTAACTTGTCAAAAGCTTGGTTTAGTATCTCTTCGATTTCATTTTCAAAGTAATGTGAGATTCCAAGACTGATAAGCAAATGGATGAGACGAATCTTATCCTTTTCACAACTTAAAGAAGACATTAACATATCTCTCACTTTTGGCTTCATCTCCGATTCAATCTCTCTTTCAACCGCATCAAACTCCTATACAAAGACATGATGTTGTTGTAATTCAAGAAACCATGTTTTGCTAACAAGATTGAGTAATTTTTTTTTTTTTGTGTGTATCTACTTACAGATTTGTCGACAGAAAGAGAAAGGAATTGAGGTCCCAAAGAAGAAGGAGGACAAAAGTTAGCCAAAGGACGAGTAGTCTCAAGATCAACATTATGATCATGACTCTTAGTAGCTTTAACACATAAGAGTTTGTGTTTTGTCGGTATCCAAGAAAGAGTCTGGTTTTGAGGCAAACGAGGAGAAAAGAGTACTGGGAGGCTAGTCTTAGTCCATAGAGGACTGATGTGAGCTTGAGATAGAGTTTTAAGACCAAAACCCATTCTTCAAAGAAAGAGATTAATTTTTTGTGTTTAACTTTGATGTCTTTGCTTCAAAAAGCTTCTCACTTTTTACATTTGTTTTATAGGCCAAAATGGGATTACACTAACGTAATTTATAACATTAATGAGAATATCATATAACCTCTGCTCTCATTTTAGGCTTTTTATTTCCGATTCAAAAAGATATAAATTAAAGTTCAATCAAGAATCAAACCTCTTTAAGAGGAAATGGTTATATGTTTGTGGAATAAATAAAAAATGATTAGTTTTTTTTTAAATTCAAGAATTTGAATTACTCTTTTGATTATGGGCATTTAAGAGAGCGGATAGAACATGTGAAAAATTAATTAATGGTCATTTGAATAAGAACCAAAATTCTTTAATGATATAAAATTACTAGATTTAATAATTATTAGGCCAAAAACGCAATTTATACAAACGTAAACATCCAATCACCTATTAATTTTTCATTCGCACCAAACAAAATGTTTTCATTTGTATCATTTATTGCCGGTCCAAACTCCCTAGCCATGCATAATTGAATCCGTACTGACAAATTCGACAGGTTTCAATCTGTGTATAGATTCGCAAAAGGCAATAATTTTTATTTTTGGTTTAAATTTAATCAGGTTATTTTTTTAAAATTCATTTTGTGTTTAAACCAAAATCTAAATTAAACAAAAAAAAAAATTAAAACCATTCAGATTTTATAATTTATCCTCTTTATTTAAATTGATTCAATTCAGATAAATTCAGATCGATACAATTAGCGGTAATTCAAATCGGTTTAAATATGTGCACCTAATCTCAACTATCAACCATATTTTATAACTTTATATTTTGTATTCATTATTCTTCACACCCGACACGTAACATCTCAATTCAGATTAATTCATTATTCTCTTTTTTTGATATATTTTGATATATCATAAAATCTCAACTTATGCTATTTATTGAAATATATGCAAGGTAACACAGTAAGCTGATTTTCTTGTGTTTTTTTTAAACAAAAAAAAAGGTAATATAGTAAATAAAAATTTGTAAAAATTTAAAAATTTGAATTATATTTGAAACATATTTAGACGTTACAAATTAATAATTATATATTTTTGCAAAACCGAGATTTATTTTTTAGTTTTTTCTTTCTTCTGAATAATACATAGGGATTATTGTTCTTTGGAAACTTTTGTAATGTATAAGGCATTAAGACCAATACTTTTGCATCAATATTTCTTACTAATAACACTATTTATAAAATTACGATTTAAATTCAAAGATAACATCGGAGCAAGATTAATCTAATGGTTTAAGCATCGGCGTCTATAATTACCTAAAAAAGGAAACCAAAATTACAAGTACGATGGATGATAAGCTTCCTTTTTTGTATAAAAAATGATAGTTTTTGGAGTTCAGGTACTAATTTAAAAAAGATATTTTTGATATAAAAATGGGAATTCCTTATTTATTGTCGGTCCAAACTCCGTAGCCATGCATATAATTGAATATCAAGCAAAATTCGACAGGTCTCGATCCGTGTAGGTATTATTAACAGAAATGAAATCTAATTAAAAACAACACATTAATGAAGGGTAGGGCCTGTCTTAATTCTCGAGGGCCCCAAACAAAATCAATGAAAATAGTCCATATATGGTATTTTTTAATAAACGTGGTATAAATACTTATAAGGCGGAGCAGAGCAAACAGAAGCAGGGACCCACTTTTTTTTTAAAATTAATGATCATAAATAATTTTTTGGTATGATCTTTTTTTTTCCAATTAGGTATGATACAAGAAAAATTAAAAAATATGGTAACTAATTGGGTTTTACTTTTTAGTAGTCTTACGTTTTTTTTATTATAACCCCGTTAAATAAAAAATAAAAAAAGTTAAAAAAAAAACATTCCAATTAATCACATTTTTTAGTGATTATCTCGTTTGTGATATGAACAAAAATATATTTAAAAATATAATCAAAGAACTCGTGATAAAAAAAATCACACCATAAGTGAAGATAAATTATGTTTGTAGACTTCTTTTAAAAAATTAAAACTTTTTTTTTATATATTCTCTTCTTGTCTAGTGAATTTTGTTTGAGTTATAGCAGAATTGTTAAATTGTTGCGTTCAAAATATTGTTAAAATTGTACAATTAAAAAGTATGTGAGTTGCTGGAAAAAAAAAAAAAATTAGGTGAGTTAAACATTACTACAATGAATTTGGGCCCATAATTTTTTTTATTTAAAATAAATCTGGGCCCATAATGATATTAATTTTTTTTTTTCTTTTTAATGCATCTGTTGTGTCATTGCTTCTTTAGCAAACAGACAAATCGATTCGGTTTAAGAATTTAATTAAGTTGTCTTGACTTTAGCATAAAAAAAACGACAAAAATTTCGTCAAATTCCAACATAAAGATTTTAGGTAGAATACGTAGACAACATTTTCATAAACATTTGCAATTTTCATTTATAAAATATAATCTAAAACTTAAGCATATTCGGTTGATTATACTTAAAAATAAACTTAAGCATAAACAGTTGCAGTTACAGATATAGTATGGTATCATCACTTGTTTCTGCAAGCAATGTAGTTAACCAGAGCCAACAGAGGCTTCACCTTCTCTGAATCAAAACCTTGAAGATGTTCCATTGCTTCTTTGCTCAGTTTCTCTACAATTTCCTTTGATCTCTCCACACCAATGAGGCTTGGATATGTGAGCTTACCTGCCATGGAGTCTTGTCCAGCACACTTTCCTAATTCCTCTGTAGATTTGGTTACATCAAGTATATCATCCACCACCTGAAACAGTATCCCTATACATCTCGCAAATTTTCTAAGTTTTTCAATCTCTTTCTCTGTTCCACCTCCCATTATTGCCCCTAAAACAACAGCTGCTTCCAACAATGCTGCTGTTTTGTGACGGTGGATGAACTCTAGAAGCTCCAATCCAATGTGATCATGAGGACTCAAACTCAATCCTTCACTTCTTAAGTCCATCACTTGCCCTGCCACTAACCCTTTTGTTCCTATAGCCTTTGCCAGTTCAATCACTGCCTGAAGAGTCCTCCCCGGAGGGACTAAGCCACTTGATAAGACAGTCATGTGCTCAAAAGCATGTACAAGAAGTGCATCTCCTGCTAAAACAGCCATATCTTCTCCAAATACCTTGTTTTCGAAAACATGAGTAATCATTAAGTTACAAACATTACTAATGAGTGAAGTTTAAGCAGTTTCATATGTTGAATGTGTTTAAGATTGAACAAAAACTGACCTTGTGGTTGGTAGGCTTGCCTCGGCGGAGATGAGCATCATCCATACAAGGGAGATCATCATGAATAAGAGAACTTGTGTGTATCATCTCCACTGCACAAGCAGCTGGCATGGCTGTAGCCTCATCTCCACCAACGAGCTCACAGGCTGCAATGCAGAGCATGGGCCTCACACGCTTGCTACCTGCAAGTAATGAGTACCTTACTGCTTCTTGGATGGTGAGAGGCTCCTGGAGTGGTACAGCAGCTTCAAGAGCCTTGCCTACTGATCTGGCTTTACGGATCATATATGAGTTGAAGTCAAAGGAGGACATGGAAAAAACTGGTATGAAGTTGTATCTTCTTCTTCTGTGGTGTGTGAAGAGAGGGCATGAAGTGAGATAAACAGTTGTAGCAGCCATGGCAGATACACTAATTTCTTCAATAAAAATGTTATATTTGACTTGGAAGCAACAAAGATAAAATCTTTAAAAGTTGTGGTTAACTATATATGGTATCTACAAACAGAATAGTTTATGGATTTTCAAGTATGGTAGAAAAGTCATGGTCTATACACACACACTTACGTATATAAGCCTTGCTTCAAAAATGGTTATGAGGGTATTAATACATGGGGGCACTCAATCTGCAATCAACCAACACGTGCAGGAGTTGAATACAAACATGTCTTGCAATTAGTGAATTTGAAAAATTCAATCCCATTTAAAAATCTATTATTTTTTTGGTTGTTATTTTGAATGATTATATGGAATTGTAGACAATTCCACAAGATTTGGTCTAAGTAAACTCTATTTTTTTTCTATAATGATTCAAAAGGTCATAACTCATAAGCATGTTTTGGATCAGGTCTAAAGAATGAGTCTCCGTTGAGTTTGTTCTTGAGGTTGATACATGTAATGTAATGATCGTTTTTTGAGGAAAATTAAGAAAAAAGAATGTCAAATTTGGTTGTACCTCTTATAATCTGCGGCTGTTTAAGCGTGATGGCGATCATCTTATGCTGTGTCATCACTGCCAAGAAGTCAACTCCCAGGTCGTCGCAACTCAAGACACCTTTGTATAGAAACAAAGATGGAGATGTTATCATTCTTGTAGGAGCTGGCGCTGGTACAGGAACTGCCTTGGCAATAGCTGCAGCTAATTCTAATGATGATGGCGTCGGAGATGGTTGTGCTTGTGGAGGTGAATAACTCTTTGCTTTTTCTTATCTACTTTCTTTTGTGTGTGCGTGTGTAAAAACCAATTGCTCAATTGTTCTTGATCACAATCATCCATGGAGAATAAAAGCCATGGAATTGAGATGTGAAGACGAGTACTCTCAAGATCTCCGTTAGTAGTCTTAACACAGAACACGTTGAGTTTTTTTCCTGTCTCTTTGTAACTCCAAATAGAAAGTGCACACATTTACTCCTATCTCATTATCAGACAGAAAATCCCTTAGCTTTGAACATAACAGCCCAAGTGTTAGAATTAACACCGACATTTACTCCTATCTCATTATCAGAAATAAACCAAACTCGTCTCTGAAAGAGCCGATTATTAACATCGCTCAATTATGTCCATGTAACACATTTTCCTCAGGGCTTCAATCAAGAAACAGACTCAATCAATTTCCCTGGCTATTCATCCAATTAACGCTTAGAAGAAATAGGAAACTGCAACTTGTCACCTTCCTCACAAGATTTGTTCAGTCAAAACACTTTTTTATGTAGAAGCCATAATCATGACATTGTACGAAGATGCGGTTCTCTCAGGCATTTCATCAAACACCTTCATGGCTTTACTGATCTTAAAACTTTTCACTGAGGCGATCAGCATCGTCAGTCCAGAAAATTACATTCCGACACGACAACACCCCAAAAAACAGCTTCTTTCCGACTTCTTGTTGGTTTGAGACGATTGGAGTAGAGAATTGTGAAATCTCAAGAGAAAAGGCGATGTGTATCTAAACCTTAACCTTCTCCCTAATATATACGTATACACTGATGATATACATATATACAAGATGACCTTCCAACTGTTTTAGAGGGTTACAATTCACTTATGACGCAGGCCGGCCCTGTAATAAAATAGGCCCAAAGCTAAAATTAATTTTCGACCCAATTAGAAAAGGGAAAAAAAATTATTAGCCAATTAGAATCGAATCCGGTTCTCTTAATCTAGCTAGACATAAAATTATTTAATTAATTATAGTCAAATGTATTGTAGACTTATATTATAACTCTCTGATGCTTCCAAGTTCCAACCATAGATTTAATTGATTATAAGAAAAATAATCCAATATATTAAATAAAATTTGATAAAATCTTCATTTTAAAGATGCGATAGATACTATTATATTATATAAAGTGACATATCATATTACTTGTTTTACTTTATTCATCCAAACGTACGTATATGTATCATACGCTTGTCACGATCAACTCCAACGTATTTTCAATTTTTATAGTCAATACCCCCATTGTTATTTTAAATTAAAAAATATTTGAAAATAATTAAACATGTGTTTTACATTATCTTAAACTTTCTAACTTGTATGTCTAAGACTTTATAATTCTTACATCGAACAAATTTATGTGTATATATATACACTTAATTTAGTAATATAAGAAAATATTATAAACACTATTCAATCTTGTCAAAATATGACTAATTAACATGTATGTAAATATTTTAAATTTTGAATTCATTTTTTTAAACAAATAAAATTTATATTTTTTTTATAATATGAATAAACTTTATTAATTAGAACTACTTAATTATGCTGAACATCTTCTCGAATACTTTTATACCAAAATAAAAAATTCATTAGATTACAAAGTTATAATATATATATATATATATACAAGTATAATTAGGGAATAATTCTAAAAATAATAATGGAGAATAATTAATTGGTGAAGAAGAAGAAATGAGGTGGGTCCAATTGGCACTCGTGCTAATGCTTCCTATCTCATATTTATTCGGTCAAATCACTTCTTCTCCACCCTCCAACACCCCCACATGTGACACGTACCATCTCCAACTATCAACCATATTTTATATCTTTTTATTCATATTCGCCACCTCTTTTTAGAGATATTAATATATTATACATCTCCCTATATGTATTAAAATATATGTATTGGAAGTTAAAATGAAAAATTGAATATTTGTTATTATATTTCAGACGAATTTAGATGTTATTGATTCAATATAATTTTTTTATAGATATGTGAATAATCATAAAATATTTATAGTGACTTTAAAATATTATGTTATAATGACAAATAATTATATCTTTGTACAAAATCAAAATCTATTTTTAGTTTTTTTTTTTCTTCTCAATAATGCATAGGGGT
>KE152464.1:319916-339444 GCA_000411095.1 Aethionema arabicum | reverse complement strand
TATATATATATATATATATATATATATATATATGAGGCCATTCTTCATGCATCTATTCTTTTGTACTAATCACATTATTTTATAAAATCATGATTTAAATTCAAAGATAATGTCATGTTTATGCTATGGTTAAAAAAAAGCAGATATTCTGATGTTTTAGAATTTTTATATATACGATTTACATAATTTTATTTCATCCATCAATTTTTTTTTTTTTGTGAATTTATTCCCAATATAGTACCAATTCCTCAGGAATAATAGAGTTTTTCTTCAAAATAATAATGATTTATTTTATAACTTTTGTAGTTATGGTATTATTCGGAGTATTTCAAAACTCCTTTTCTCAATATACTTTTAATTAAAATTATTTTATATTTTTTTTATAATTTAATTAACCCCCAATTGATCGATCGATTCCAACATTAATTGCAAACACAAGTAAAGTTAAATGTCTATAATTTGTTTCTTGGCATGTCCGAAACCAAATCCAAGTGGGTTTCATTCATTGTACCTAACATCTTAAGATCTTGTCTCTACGTATATTCCACGTCGACATTTCACAATTTGCGACATTATAATTTAATTTTAATTAAATTTATTTATAACCATTCATTTTAATTTTCTATTCCGTCATGTCTCCTCCGTGGTCCATTTATCAATTAGGCCAAAAAAGCCACACACACTTTATTTATTTATTATTATCATATATATGATCACATGATTGGTCCTTGTGAATTGTGATGTGTGGGCTACACCTTATCTCATGTGCCAATATGCCTAATTAATTAATTTCATTTAATTAATTAAACCTTTTTCCTACTATATAAAGACCTTATTGGTTTATCTAACCTTATAATATTATTCTCTAATAATCTTATATTTTTCTCCTCAATTTTTTCACAAAAAAATGTCATTTTTACAAAACGGAATCGATCAAAACATGGAAGTGATCGATGATGAAGTAATCATGTCGTTTTTCGATGAAGAATCATCTCTTGAAGCTTGTGGTAATAACAAAGAAGAAGAAGAAGAAAAATTAAACCGAGTTATGAAATCATTAGAAGTTGAAATCAATACAATTTCTCTTCCAATTATAGATCAAGAACATGTTGTTTTTGATGTTGAAGATGATTTCAAGTGGTTTAATGATTTTGATGTCGTTGCAATTTCGTCGCAAAACGATGGTGAGATGATGAATTGGTTTAATGAATTTTCTTGCATAGATGGTTTAGATAGTGTTCTTGAGATCGGAGGTGAAAATGATTTTTATTCTTGTAATAGTAACTTTGGAATTACATATGATGAACAACCTTATTCTCTATGGCAAGAGAATAATGATGTAATTATGTATTAATCATTACTTTATTAACAGAGATATTGGTATTATGTATCAATTAATTAACATTTTTAATGTATTTATATAACAAAATATGCTGATAATCAAAATCATATATGTATAATGCTTAAAGGTTATATTTAATATTATTTATATTTTATATAATTTTATAAAGATATTAAAAGAGAAGTTTTTTTAATCATATAATTTATTTAACAAAGCTATTTGGTTATCCAAATTAAAATTTATCAACATGTATTTTTTTTTCCTTCTGTTTGGCCCATGTAAGCTTTCATTTAAAAAATAAATAATTTAATATATATAGTCTAATCTAGTTTTTATTTCATTTTATAATCAAATATTTCAATATTATTACAAAATATTTTTAAGTTAGGTCTTTTTCCGGTTCGGTCAAGATTCGGTTTCAATTATTTTAATTGGAGACAAAAATAAATTAATATTAACCGTGTTGAAATTTGATTCGGATTTAAATGATCTGATTAGTTTGGTTTTGGATCGGGTTATTCGTGGTACAAAGCCCATGGGCTTAAGACGAATATTTTAGAAAGTCAATAGACCCGATAGCCCATATTATATACATCAAGCCCAAGGCCCATTTATATTAATCTTCCTAGATAATTACATTAATAATCAAAAGGCTAATCATAAGTTACTTTTGGTATATTCTTAGTGACTAAGAAATATACACATGCAATTTTAAGTATATGCTTTAATGTTCTAATTTACTTAATAAACTTTTTGCTACTTTATTATTAACCAACTTTTTTAATAATGTTTAATTTGTTACTGCACGTTGGTGTGGACCGCTTTCTTTATTTTTAGTTAGAATTTGGTGATTAACAAATTATAAAGCAAAAAGTATATTTTTAATTGTTAACAAATTATGTCTTGCTTTAAATTTTTAATTGTTTAATCAAAAGTATATTTTAACTTTAAATCTTTATGATCTTTAATAACCTTTAATATCAATTATGCTGCATGCATATCAAGTAACACTTCGAAGTTGGCATCTGTAGATAAAATACAAAACTCAAATATTTTTTGTACATGGCAATGATTTTAATATAATTTAATCATATAATCTAGTTGTCATATTTTTAGACGCATTAATTTAATTTAAAACAATGCAAATAAAAAAAATAAATTATTTAGTATTATTTTGAATTTATTAATAAACCTATTATTTAATGACCTAGTTTCCCTTGTTTTTTCCCTCTCAAAAAGAACGTCCAATTAGAAAAAGCAGAGAGCCAAAAAGGCATAAAGAGATCGCACCATCGTCGCTCAAATCAAAGCTCTCTCCTTTTTCTCAATTTCCGCCATGGAAATTAACCCCGCTAAGCAATTACCTCTTTATATACATTCTTCTATGTCGACCCACCTCTTCCTTCCCTTTCTTCCCCTCCAAAATCCCACCAACCAAAACCCTAGAAGAATCAAGCTCGACCTTCGCTTGATTCCTCTCAATGTCTCACGAGATCATCCCCGTGGATGTGATTGCAAGCACGAGTTACTCACATCCGATTCTAGGTCGTGATGATTCGCCGGAGCGCTTAACTAGTCACTTCACGAGGTCTCTTACTTTCCGAGAACATGTTTCGGAGCCATTTGACAGCGAAAGGCTTCCGGCGACATTAGCTTCAGAGATTCAAAGGTTTCTTCGTATAGCAAACTTGGTTGAGTCTGAGGAGCCTCGAATTGCTTATCTTTGTATGTTCCCCTCTTTTGCGTCAATCTTTACTATTTTTGAATTTTTTCAAATTTCTTACTATTTTCGTCAAATTCGCGGTTTCTTGAGTAAGAATCATACTTCAATAACCTCCAAAATTGAAATTTTGGTAGGCCGTTTTCATGCTTTCGAGATTGCTCACCACATGGACAGATATTCAACCGGAAGAGGTGTACGGCAATTTAAAACTTCTCTTCTTCAAAGACTTGAACAGGCAAGTCATTAAATTAGCACAAAATATCTCAGATTATGACTTCTTATGGCTAATATTAGTTTTGACTTTTCTTCTGACTTCCTTGATTCCTTATAGGATGAAGAGTTTACTGTTGGAAGAAGAAAAGAGAAGAGTGATGTTCGAGAACTCAAACGTGTTTATCATGCTTACAAGGAATATGTTATCAGACATGGTGCAACATTCAATCTAGATAATAGGTATCCTTTCTTTTATCTACTTGCTAATTGCTAATCTAGTCAACATTAACCTTTGAAAATTTGATCTTATTAGTCAGCGAGAGAAGCTGATAAACGCACGTAGGATTGCTTCTGTTTTATATGAAGTTCTAAAGACAGTCACAGGTGGTGCTGGCCCTCAGGTTCTGATTTCCTTTTTATGTTCTTTTCATTCAAATCTGTATAAGTTGTGAAATGGTTTGTGTAAATCTAACTTGAAAATATCGTTTCTGATAGGCTATTGCGGAAAGAGAAAGTATTCGAGCAAAATCTGAATTCTATGTGCCGTATAATATACTTCCTCTTGACAGAGGAGGAATACACCAAGCCATTATGCACTTGCCTGAGGTATAAAGATATATTTGGTGACTCTCTTTCTTATAATTTCTCGGTGGAGTAACAGCATTGTAATGAAATTTCTACTTTACTAAAATACAGATTAAGGCTGCTGTTGCAATTGTACGCAATACTCGAGGGCTACCTCCTCCAGAGGAGTTTCAGAGATACCAACCTTTTGTGGATTTATTTGAATTTCTGCAATATGCTTTTGGGTTCCAGGTACTAATCAGGTTAATTGAAATCTGTTTTGTAAAATACTGAAATTCTATATGATAACCGGACTTTCAATTTGTATCTTTCCTGTAGAGTGGAAATGTTTCCAATCAGAGAGAGCACATGATTCTACTCCTAAGCAACACTATTATACGGCAACCTCAAAAGCAGTCTTCAGCCCCAAAGGTGTTCTACCATTCAAGCTCTTTATTATCTAATCAAGCTTTCCATCGTTGAAATTGACACATTGCTAATTCTCAGTCTGGTGATGAGGCAGTAGATGCATTGATGAAGAAATTTTTTAAGAACTACACAAACTGGTGCAAGTTTCTTGGGAGAAAAAATAACATCAGGTAACCTAGAGTCTTATCTTTCGGCATTATGTATATTTTCATCTTTTACCCCAC
Organism: Aethionema arabicum; assembly: GCA_000411095.1. Classification (NCBI taxonomy): domain Eukaryota; kingdom Viridiplantae; phylum Streptophyta; class Magnoliopsida; order Brassicales; family Brassicaceae; genus Aethionema; species Aethionema arabicum. The sequence continues at coordinate 334,949 of KE152464.1, read as the reverse complement.
ATTTCTTTCTAACTCTCTATCCACTGGCAGGTTGCCTTATGTGAAACAGGAAGCCTTACAATATAAAACTCTTTACATAGGACTCTACCTTCTCATATGGGGAGAGGCTTCAAACTTGAGGTTCTTGCCAGAGTGCTTGTGCTATATTTTCCATAATGTAAGTTGCAAATCTTGTTTATATGGTATTAGCACATCTTCTTATTACTAAAGGTTTTGAGTTGATGCGATCAATATTTATAACATTTGTGTTGGTGTAACTTCAGATGGCATATGAATTGCATGGAATTTTAACCAGTGATATTAGTATGACAACTGGGGAGAAGGTCGTGGCTGCATATGGTGGAGGAAACGAATCTTTTCTTGAGAAAGTAGTTACACCGATATACAGGGTTATTGAAAAGGTAATTCTCTGTTTTATGGAGTGCTTTAAGTTAATTACGAACGAGTAGTCAATTGTAAAGTAAAAGCTTGCAGGAAGCTAAGAAGAGTAAGAATGGAACTGCTGATCATTCGATGTGGAGAAACTACGATGATCTGAATGAGTTCTTCTGGTCAGAAAATTTAGTATATTATTAAATCTGATACTGTTCTGTTTAAGCCATGACCATCATTGATCAGATTTTGTTACGTCTTCCACAGGTCTGTTCAATGCTTTGAAATAGGCTGGCCAATGCGTGAGGACCATGATTTTTTCTGCATAGAATCTTCAGATACCTCTAAACCAGGGAGATGGCGAGGAATGTTTAGATTTCCCAAGCAGACCAAGAAAACGGATGAAGAAGTAGAAGATGACGAAGAACATGGGGTACCTATCTCTTTTACTCATGGAAACATTTCTACCTCTGATTGTGCATTTGCATATACACACTAAGTAATCTAAATAATAATGGAAGCTTTATTCATCAGTAGCCTATTAATTTATGTCATAGCAGTATGGTGTTCCTAGCTTGTTGAGGAGACCCCGGGGCATGTTATAGCTTAATATCTAAGTAAGCACATCCAAATTGGTCAATTCGTGTGTGATTATTGATTAATGCATGCAATGTAGAAATTCAGAAAATAACTGGGCTGTTCTAGGACTATTTTCTCAAGTTCAGAAATTGCATTGCTTTAAAATCCAAGCAAAGATTGTTGTTTGTATGTCTCAAAACATTACATAAGTATATGTTCTCTTATATTATGTGATTTTTTGTTGCCACAGATTATCAGCGAGGAAGAGATTAAACCGACCACGAGTTGGCTGGGGAAGACAAATTTTGTAGAGACTCGTTCCTTTTGGCAGATATTTCGGAGCTTTGACAGAATGTGGAGTTTCTTTGTTTTGTCACTACAGGTTGCTTTTCTTTTGCTCTTTCAACTTTTAAATAAGGTCCAAAGTATATATATGATTAATATGATATGGAACTCTTTTTTCCCTTTCAGGCGATGATAATTATGGCTTGCCATGATGTAGACTCTCCACTCCAAATATTTAACGCCAATATATTTGAAGATGTCATGAGCATTTTCATTACTTCTGCAATTATGAAGGTTATAAAAGGTTATGAGCCAATCTCTTAAAATTAAGACTTAAGATATAATACTTATCGCTAACATTCCATTGGGGTTTGTTACAGGAATTCTTGACATCATCTTCAAGTGGAAAGCCAGAAACACAATGCCAGTCATGGAAAAGAAGAAGCAGATGGTGAAATTGGGGTTGGCTGCGATGTGGACTATTATTCTTCCAGTGCTGTATTCTCATTCAAGAAGAAAGTACACGTGTTATTTCACAGATTACAAAACTTGGCTTGGAGAATGGTGTTTTTCTCCGTATATGGTAGCAGTGACGATATACCTGACAGGAAATGCTGTTGAGTTGGTTTTGTTTTTCGTTCCTGCCATCAGCAAATACATTCAGACCTCCAATCATCGCATCTTCAAAAATTTATCTTGGTGGGGACAGGTACTGTAATCTTAGAAACTCCATACCTTAGTGCTATTACTCATGGTCGCGCTTTGAAGTATTACTAGTGTATTGAACAGTTTCTTCCATTAAGTATGTTTTACTTTTGTTGAATCTCAGACTCACTTTACATATTTCAATCCGATTACTTTATAAACACCTAGCTGATTTTCTGCAGCCTAGATTATACATCGGGCGAGGAATGCAAGAAACTCAGTTGTCACAGTTCAAGTATGCCCTCTGTCTATTTTACACTTTGTGTCTTTATTCCTCTTGTTTTTCTTTGTGGGGGATTGACTTTTCTTATTGTTCAGATACACCTTCTTCTGGATTCTGGTTCTGCTTACCAAGTTTGCTTTCAGCTATACTTTTGAGGTAACTAAAACTGATACCAGAGAGGGACGACTGATTACTGATGTGACATGCGTTAAATTCAAACCCTTTCTAACATTCGTTATGATCTGAAAAATGCAGATAAAGCCTCTAATAGAACCTACACGATTGATAATGAACGTTGGGGTGCGGAATTATGAATGGCATGAGATTTTCCCAGAAGGTTTGCTCTTACATTTCTAACTTTTTTTTGTTCTATTTGTGCACTACTGTGGATTAACTAATTCTTTGTTTTCTCCTTTTATAGTAAAGAGTAATGCTGCTGCAATTTTTGCAGTATGGGCGCCGATCATGGTGGTGAGTTTTTAATAGGCACATCAATGAAGAAAAGATCGTAAATTTGCTAGCTTCAGGCCTATAATAGAAATATGAGTGCTTATGATAAACTGACACTTGCCAGTTCTAACACAAATGCTGAACTTTCAGGTCTATTTCATGGATACACAAATATGGTATTCAGTTTTCTGTACGCTCTTTGGTGGGCTGTATGGAGTTTTGCATCACCTTGGTGAAGTAAGCGATAGTTTTGTCTAATTTTAAGCTAGGTTGTTGTGGTTTCCAGGTTAATAAGTTATTTTATTCTATTCAGATTCGAACTTTGGGCATGTTGAGAGGGAGGTTCCATACTCTGCCTTCGGCTTTCAATATATCTCTTATTCCACGCTCAGCAAAAGATGATAAAAGGAGAAAACAAAGATGCTTTTTCCCCTTCAACATAGGCAGGGTAAGAGGTTTATGAATAGGTCACGTGTTTATGCAGAAAGAATGAACTACTAGACATATTATTGAGTTGGATTCTTTTTGAGTTCCTTATAATAGAGCCTGCCTTCTTTTTTCAGGGATCCGAGATTGAGAAAAATAGTATTGCCAAGTTTGTTTTAGTCTGGAACCAAGTCATTAACAGTTTCAGAAAAGAAGACTTGATAAGTAACTGGTAAAATATTCCCTTGTGTATTGATTGCAAGTAAAGTTCAACATATATAAGATAGCTAACATGCAAGTATATATTTCATCAACAGGGAACTAGGTTTGATGACAATGCCAATGTCATCGGAGGTATTATCAGGGATCATCCGATGGCCCATTTTTCTCCTTGCAAATAAGGTACATTTCTTACTTCTTTTCTACACAAAAACTTTTGTAGGTACTTTCGGTTTGTTGGTAAATATAGCTGCCACATCATACTAGTTTTCAACAGCTCTGAGCATTGCAAAAGATTTTGATGGGAAGGATGAAGTTCTCTACCGTAGGATTCGTAAAGATGAGTACATGTACTATGCAGTAAAAGAATGCTATGAATCTTTGAAGTATATTCTTCAGATTCTTGTTGTTGGTGATCACGAAAAAAAGTAAACCCTCCTCTAGTCGCACACTTTTACTTCTCTCTTTCAGCTGGCTGCGAATTGTAATTTATATCTTTGAGTTGACTCAGGATTATATCCAGCATAATAAGCGAGATAGAGGAAAGCATCAGACAGTCAAGTTTGCTTGAAGAGTTTAAGATGACTGAGCTTCCAGTGTTGCATGAAAAATGTATTGAACTGGTTCAACTTCTGGTAATCAGTTGCTATAGATTTCAGATTTTGTAATAACGCTGTTTCATTTCCTAAATATTATAGCTCAGAGTTCTAATGGGTATATTCAATACTTGGGTTCTGTACATAAGGTTGAAGGAAGAGAAGATCAACAAGATAAAGTTGTAAAGGCTCTTCAGGATATATTTGAGCTAGTAACAAATGATATGATGGTACATGGTGACAGGTTAGTGAATTTCGAAATTATAGAGCTTATGTTCCTTTTTAGCTCATACTCTGTGAAGGAATGAACTTGCTTAATCCCCTACTCTTTCCATGTTTAGAATTCTGGATTTACTCACTTCTAGGGAGGGGCCAGAAGAGGATGCAGATATTTTTATGAGGGTTATAGAACCGCAGTTATTTGAATCCTATGGTGAAAGGAAATGCATTCATTTTCCTCTGCCGGATAGCGTTTCTTTGAATGAACAGGTGGGTACCCATCCTTTGAGGAAACAGCAATGCCCTTTCTATTCAAATGAACAATCCTTCTCTGATTGATTATCTCTTTACATTTAAATGTTCCAATCATGTGAGCATGCCACAAAGGGATGATATCTGTTTCTTGATTATGGCAGATCCAGCGTTTCCTGTTATTGTTAACCGTCAAAGATAGTGCAATGGACATTCCAGAGAACATAGAAGCTCGACGACGCATATCTTTCTTTGCTACTTCACTTTTCATGGATATGCCAGACGCTCCTAAAGTACGGAATATGATGTCGTTCAGGTCTGCGTTTACGATAATTCCTTAGAAAGACTAACTAACTATTACTTAATCATCTGGAAACTAGAAGATAAATTATGCTTTTGATCATCATCTGATGGCTAGCACTTTGGTTGCAGCGTTTTGACTCCGCATTATCAGGAGGATATTAATTATTCAATGAAAGAACTACAGTCCAGCAACTCTAGCGTGTCAATCATCTTTTATATGCAGAAAATTTTTCCAGGTAAATCTCAATTCCTGTTTATTTTCAATGAGATTCGTCTGTTCGTATATCAAGGTCGTATAATTTTTTGGTTATTAGATGAGTGGAAAAATTTTCTGGAGAGAATGGGATGTGAGAACTTGGAAGCATTGAAGAAAGAGGGTAAAGAAGAAGAGCTTCGAAACTGGACATCATTTCGTGGTCAAACATTGAGTAGAACAGGCGAGCAACGAAATATGTGCAAATTGCCTACTTGGTTTCATATCACTCTTAAACGGCGAACTAACTTTTCTTTTACATATATGCTCAATAGTTCGTGGTATGATGTATTGCCGAGAGGCTCTGAAATTGCAGGCCTTCCTTGACATGGCAGACGATGAGGGTTTGTCATTTTTACTCTAGTCATTGACGTTTACGATTTTGGTTTCGAAACATGTCATAAACTCCAAATGCAATCTGCCTTTTTCTTCTCTTAGATATCCTTGAAGGATATGAAGACGTGGAAAGAAGTAACCCCGCCTTAGCTGCACAGCTTGAAGCATTAGCAGATATGAAATTCACGTATGTTGTATCTTGCCAAATGTTTGGAGCCCAAAAATCAGCTGGGGATCCTCACGCGCAGGACATACTCGACCTAATGATAAAGTAAGCTTCCATTATTACATGTAACGAAATCAATACACGACCTCAGTTAAACCCAGTAGCTTAAGCTGTACATATTTTCCTAAGCTACAGTACATGATTTTTACGCTTAGGCACCCATCTCTCCGTGTTGCATACGTTGAGGAGAGGGAAGAAATCGTGTTGGATATTCCAAAGAAAGTTTACTACTCTATACTCGTTAAAGCTGTCAATGGTTTTGATCAGGTAGCAGACCTGTCCATACTTTTCTACAGTCTTAATAATTTGATGAGCTTAAGTTGAACTTGATGAGTATATTAGTCAATGATTAAACTTTATTTTGATAATCTAGGAAATATACCGTGTTAAACTTCCTGGACCACCTAACATAGGAGAGGGGAAGCCTGAAAATCAAAATCATGCCATAGTTTTCACGAGAGGTGAAGCACTTCAGACTATTGACATGAACCAAGTAAGTTTTCTTGTTCTTGGATGTAAAAAAAGGCGAGCTGCTTGTTTTTGTCTTCTAAAACTTTTCATATCACTCTATCAGGACAACTATCTGGAAGAGGCTTTCAAAATGAGAAATCTTCTTCAAGAATTTCTTCGAAACCGTGGAAGAAGACCTCCAACAATTCTTGGATTAAGGGAACACATCTTCACAGGAAGGTTTGTTTTATACACACATATATCTTCCTCAACCGGACTGTTTGAATCATAAGCAGGGATTTTACTAAGTTTATGATATTGCAGTGTTTCTTCTCTAGCATGGTTCATGTCATATCAAGAAACTAGCTTTGTCACAATTGGTCAAAGGCTTCTTGCTAATCCTCTCAGGCAATAATTCACAAGTCTTAAAACCTTTGAACCCCAGTTTCCACTTGTTGAGCCAACTTAAACCTAAACCTTTTTTTTCACTGATTGATTACAGGGTCCGGTTTCATTATGGACATCCTGATGTCTTTGACAGAATATTTCACATAACAAGGGGAGGTATCAGCAAAGCATCGAGAACCATTAACTTGAGTGAAGATGTTTTCGCCGGTATGAGAACTTATATTAACGAGTTATTTCTCATGAATCTTTAAGGCTTAACTGTAGTTACGTTCTTCCTTATCTTATCTAGGTTTTAATACCACCCTAAGACGAGGATGCATAACGTACAATGAGTATCTTCAAGTTGGAAAAGGTCGTGACGTTGGCCTTAATCAGATCTCAAAGTTTGAGGCCAAGGTGGCTAATGGAAATAGTGAGCAGACTATAAGCCGTGACGTATACCGTTTAGGACAACGGTTTGATTTCTTCAGAATGTTGTCTTGTTATTTCACAACCGTTGGTTTCTACTTCAGTAGCTTGGTAAAGGCCATGAAACGTAGCTGAATAATAACATCCCTTTGTTTCGTTTGTGGACGAACTCTAACTTTTGCTGATGTTTGTACAGATTTCTGTGATCGGGATTTATATATATCTCTATGGTCAACTCTACCTCGTCCTCAGTGGGTTGCAGAAGACGCTTATTCTTGAGGCTAAGGTGAAGAACATAAAGTCTTTGGAAACCGCCCTTGCCTCTCAATCATTTATCCAGCTAGGTCTCTTGACTGGTTTACCAATGGTGATGGAAATTGGATTGGAGAAAGGATTTCTCATAGCCTTTCAAGATTTCATACTCATGCAGCTTCAACTTGCTGCATTCTTCTTCACTTTCTCTCTAGGAACCAAAACGCATTACTTTGGTAGAACAATTCTCCATGGAGGCGCAAAATACAGACCCACAGGACGTAAGGTCGTGGTCTTCCACGCCAATTTCAGTGAAAACTACAGATTATATTCACGAAGCCATTTCGTGAAAGGATTTGAGCTAATTATTCTTCTGGTCGTCTATGAGTTATTCAAACATACGTCTCAAAGCAACATGGCTTACTCATTGATCAGTTTCTCTGTGTGGTTCATGTCGCTTACTTGGTTATGTGCTCCATTTCTCTTCAACCCTTCAGGCTTTACCTGGGAGATAATAGTTGATGACTGGAGGGATTGGAACAGGTGGATCAAAGAGCAAGGTGGGATTGGGATTCAGCAAGATAAGAGCTGGCAATCTTGGTGGAACGATGAACAAGCCCATCTCCGTGGCTCAGGTGGTGGTGCTCGTTGTTTGGAGATAATTTTATCTCTTAGATTCTTCTTGTATCAGTATGGTTTGGTCTATCATCTTGACATTACCCAAAGCAGCACAAACATTATAGTCTACGCTCTTTCTTGGGTCGTGATCCTCGCAACTTTTCTCACAGTCAAGGTAACTATTAATCTCTCGTCTCCAATGATCTGTCTTCTAGAGCCAAATTCGAGCTAGAAATCTAAACATTGTTTCCTTTACAGGCCGTGGACTTAGGAAGACAACTCTTCAGTACAAGAAAGCATCTCCTGTTTCGATTCTTCAAAGTCTTTATCTTCGTTAGCATCTTAACAGTCATTATCACACTATCAAACATCTGTCACCTCTCTCTCAAGGATCTTGTAGTCTCTTGCTTAGCTTTCTTGCCTACCGGTTGGGGTCTAATTCTGGTACAAATCCGTTACTTTTTTCTCTACACATTCTTTGATTTTTCATTTCATGATCTGATATTTGTTGCAGATTGCACAAGCTGTGAGACCAAAGATAGAAGGAACAAGCTTGTGGGAGTTCACACAGGTTCTTGCTCGAGCTTATGATTATGGAATGGGAGTTGCTCTGTTTGCACCAATGGCTATCTTAGCATGGCTTCCTATCATTTCAGCGTTTCAAACACGGTTTCTATTCAATGAAGCTTTTAACAGAAGACTTCAAATTCAACCTATTCTTGCAGGGAAGAAGAAAAACAGATGATGAATGGCTTCTTTCTTCCCTTCCATTGCTTCTAATGTATATCTGTAACTATCTCTCACTTGTTAATTGCTCTGTACAAAATCCGGTTTATACAAAAATCTTCTCTTCAAACTAAACCGAACCGCAAATTGACCTAATCAGCAACAGCTGTTATATATAGGCTAAACATAAGTAGCAGATTCTGCCATAGAGTTTCTGCATCTTTGATAATGATTCTTCTTCGGATGCTTGTTTTGTCAGGAAGACTAAACCCTAGAAGAAAAAGCCAGCTACTTTCGGCATCTGCAGTTCGTCTACTCTCATCTTCTTATGGATTTAAACCCACTCAGCGATGCTCCGGTGACGATAATCTAGCCAGACTAAACCACAAGGACTGGTTAGCGCCTAACGAGGTTTTAAAAATCTTCGAAAATGTCAATGATCCAAGCATTTTGATTCCAGCTTATGATTATTACTCTAAACGCAAGGATTATGAACCGACGGAAGCTCTGTATAGCGTGTTGATTAACAAGTTTGGACAAGCTAAGATGTTTGATGAAATCGAAGAGGTTATGAAAAGGTTAAAGGTTGATGAGAAAGGATGTTGTTTGTCTGAGGGATTCTTTTATAATTTAATGAGGATTTACGGGAATTTAGCTGGTAGGATCAATCGAGCTATCGAGGTTTTGTTTGGTATGCCTGATTTTGGATGTTGGCCAAGTGCCAAAAGTTTCAATTTTATTCTGAATTTACTCGTTTCAGCGAAGCTGTTTGATGAGATTCATAAGATCTTTGTGAGTGCTCCTCGCTTGGGTGTGGAAATCGATGCTTGTTGTTTGAATATATTGATCAAGGGAATGTGTGAGAGTGGGAGTTTGGATGTTGCACTCCAACTGCTCGACGAATTTCCTAAACAAAAGTCACGGCCTAATGTGATGACATTTTCACCTTTGATTAGAGGTTTCTGTAATAAGGGTAAATTCGAAGAAGCTTTTAGATTGTTGGAGAGGATGGAGAAGGAAGGAATTGAACCAGATACTATCACGTTCAACATTTTGATTTCAGGTCTTAGAAAGAAAGGTAGGGTTGAAGAAGGGATTGAGCTTTTGAAGAAAATGAAGCTAAAGGGGTGTGAACCAAATCCTGGGACTTATCAGGAGGTACTATATGGTCTCTTGGATAAAAACAGGAATCTGGAAGCTAAAGAGATGATGAATCAGATGATATCATGGGGAATGAGACCCAGTTTTGTGTCGTATAAGAAGATGGTTCAGGCGCTTTGTGAAGAGAAGTCTTTCGCGGATTTGGACTGGGTTTTGAAGAAAATGGTTAATCATGGCTTTGTTCCAAAGACAGGGATGTGGTGGAAAGTTCTTCACTCTGTAGTTTCAGAGAATCAAGTAGTTTTGGATCACATTCTTGATTTCCAAGAAACTCCTGCTTAAGGTCTATTGATTATACTGTAATAGAAAATGTTTTGTGCTCAGTTCCAACGTTCGAATGGAAGAAGCAAGACAGTCTAGACTCAAAACCTGTACAAATATCCAAAAATTTGTAACAAAAAAACTATCTGATTTACAAGTGTACGTATGTCACACTCCAGAGGATCTTCCTTGAAGTTTGCTGATGTATCTATATGGTCATTTTCCACCTGTCTTGACAACAGAGTTTGCTGATGTATTTACACGATCATCTTTGCCTGTCTTGACAAATTTTCCTTCATTTTTTACTGTTCTTGGTGTCCCCAAGTTGCGCACACTCGCAGATTCATCATCAGAATAGTCACATTGACATTCAGAATCAGTTACAGACTCAGATTCAGGAGTGATATCTTGTTCTGAGCACCCATCTGTTGATTTCTTTGATCCTTTACGCGAAAATGCATGCTTGAAATGTCTTGCAGACTTTTCAGCGTGTCTTAGAATGCTCTTTGCAACATCCTTAACATATCCCTTGTGTTGATTGTCTTCAGGACTTAAGCTCTCACTTTTTGGACTTCTGGCAGAGAGAGGCTCCGAGAGACTGTCTTCAACAACGAACTTAAACCCAGCTTTCTTTTGATTCACTGCCCTCAAATTAATCCGAGGAGACTGGAAATCTTCAAGATACTCATCCTTTTTGCCATTCCTTTGAAACAGTAAACCGATTTTCTTCAATCCCCGACCAACAGCCTTTATTGGGTTCTTCCGGTCCTGATTTTCATCAGTGCTGCTGTTTTCAGTGTTGGGGGATGCAGTTGCAGTGGAATTAAGACTACCAGAAGTATCATGAGAAACTCCATGTATTTGGTTATCTAGGCGTCTAGTCTTGCCTTTTCTTGGTTCCCAAATCTGTGAGACTTCAGTTCCTGGTTGATGTACCCAAACCCCACACTCTTCTTGTCCTTCAATGTTAATTGGCTCAAGATTATCCTGAACCCTTGGAGACTTATCAGATATCACTGATGAGAAGGAACCTTTGTTTGTAATGTCGGAAGCAAAAGAAGCCCACATGTCTTCCTTGTTTATTGTCATTCCTTCGAATGGATCATCATTCCACTGTAAAAGAATCAGATGCATTGCTTAAGAAACCATCCCAGAAGCTGTTTGTTTATGGAAAATGAACAGAAACTACCTTTACATCATCCTCAAGAATGGTTATAGCAAGGTGCAGTCTCCCCATTTTAATGTTCTGAAGAGGTAACCACATATCATTTCTATGGCCACCTCTAAACTCCCCAATGTTCACTGAACAGTCTCTGCATCACAAAACAAAAAACGTATTGTTCATATTCCACCAGTCTTGGATAAAACATTAGCAGTGCAGGTTAAGAGCAAACCCAAGGCTGTCATCGCTGAATCGGTCTTTATCTTGAACTTCAATGTTAAGTATATTGGGAGAATCCCATGTGCAGATTGGTATCTTGAACTCTTCTTGCCATTTGGGAGCTAACGTTTTCCTTAATATCTTGGTTTTGAATCTGTAAGCACCAAGCTGCCCTTTCACATAAGGATCAGCTAAACCTGAAACACCATATCCAGCAGTTAACGCAAGTCATTCAAACTAAAGCAGAGGAAACTACCTTGCACAGTGATTTCTTGACTGACCATTAGGATCTGATGGTTTAACTTCTGATGCTTCAACGACTTCAACAACGGCGTAAGCAACTGGTTCTTTCTCATCAACAAAGAACCAAGGTTCTGGAGGCAAAAACAGAGAAAAAGTGTAAGCATAGGGACATGATTTATAGAGGATTTAATCCTGCAATATCCTGAAATAGGTACCTGTATCTGCTTGTTTACTAACAAATTTCTCCATATCAACAACAAGCATATTTGGCTGAAAATTTATAGGCAATGTCCATTAGCTGGCCAGTAATTGCAGAAAAAGGCAACGGACCAGATCATAAGTCAATGAACCTTACCTCAACAAGGGTCTGCTCAAACGCAACAGACAGAAGTTTATCCTGATTAAGACATAATCAAAGCATATTGGTCAGAGTGTAAGTAAACGGCGTAAAAGACTTTTGATGAACCTTATGAAGCATAAATACTTACAAGCCATCCTGCAATTCCTGGAAGTACAGAAACATCAAGTCCATGAGTAAAGAGTGGTTTTACAGTCATCTGAAAATAAGGTGGCTCTGCAAAACACACACGTAAACGCCCCAAAAATGGCCATCGTCGAAGAAACTTCACTCCAATCAATACCTTCAAGAGCAAAACATAAGGCAAGTTCAAAATCCAGAGGAAACATGTAAGTAAATGCATATGTGAATTAAGTACAGTATATAAAGTCACTACCTTTCCTTCAATATGCATTCCTGTCAAGTGTAACTTAGTCCAAATCCCAAACCCTAATCTTTTTCTTAATTTCACTGCAAGTACTGCACTCATATCATCTGCTGTGAGAAAATTCATTCCAAGTTCCAGCACCTGTAAACACTCAAAGTATAAGCTAATACTGAACACTAGAGATCACACCAAGGTAACAAAAACTAAAGTTTTCACAACTATACCAAATGATCATCACCAATAGATTGCCGAAGAACCCTCATATCTGTAAACAATGGCGGATTTCTCCCCAAATATAGGTGTTGTATCATAGCTTTTTTCTGCAAATACAGTAATTTTCCTTAGAAACCATTCTCAATACTTGATTTCTGTGTAAACAGGTATGTTGTGTACCGCAGTCCATGGCCTATACTTCTCCAAAAACCAAGGTATAATCGGACGCAAAATCTTCTGAGATACAATCTGTTCCATACAAATTGGCCATATCTTCTCCACAGCATGATTCAACCACCTCACAGATTCAGAATCAGATAAAACCTTGTGTAAACAAACCCAAGTTAAACACCTTTCAATACAAGATTACAAAGGTCATAACTTTAAACAAATGTATAATCCCTTACTCGTCTTTGATTAGCTTGTTTCCTCTCTTCAGTCTGCAATTTCATCCTCAATCTCATCACAAAAATCTCATGAACCTAAAGAAACCCATCAAAAAACAAACGAAACAACAATCTTTTTCACCTAAATCGATCAAATCATATCAATAGAGAAAGCAAAAGAAAAGAAAAGAGTACCAGATAGAGATAAATCAGAGCCAGGACATAGAATAGGGCATGAGATCGATTCAAGTAAGATAGAAACCAAAGAAAGATCAACACAATCACCACATGATGGAATAACGAAGACTCCATTATTACTTCAAATTCCTTTAATTAAATCCCTGTAACAACCCAGAAAGTTGAAGAAAACTCCACAAGAACTCCAAAGATCAAACAAACACCATCCAAATCGATTCGATTTTCAACTCATTTAACCATAAAATTTCACAGATTTTTTTGTCTGAGACCATTACTGATGAAGAAAACGATAAAATCGAATTGATTGCAAATCCAAATCCAACGATTCTGTATCTCTTTGTGGCGCTACTAGTGAAGCAAAACGCGGTCGTCTTGTGTTTGATTCAACGAAACAGAGAGACATTGGAGAAAAACATGTCTCTCCTACGAATCGCGTCAACCGCCTGAAATAATGCACACGTGTCAAATACGTGTGAGAAGATTACCAGTGGGATCTACTCATTTATATCCACGTCAAGAAAATCTCAGCCGTTGATTAGAACTGGGATACTGATCCTACGGACGATATAGCTTATCGATTTTATTTGTATTTACTGGCATCATCTGAATCTAAATTATTATAGTTGAATGAAAATTTATTTATTCTCATGTAACTGAAGATTTTTTTTTAATAAATCTATTTTCTATATTTTATTTTTAATATATTTAATTTTTAAAAACCTCAAATTTAATAATTAAATTAATGAAAAAGATTGAATTCATTTATTTTAATTACGTCGGTACCAAGAAATAGCCACGTGGCACGTGCACATAAACTCAAAAGCACGGAAACTTTAGACACAAAATCGTATAAAATCAAAACCAGAGTAATTTAGGGATTAGATCTGAGAAATTGGGAGTTAAGAGATGACAAGTGGCGAAGCAGAAGAGAAGAGTAAATCAGCGACTGTTCAATCGCCGCAGAACATGTTTCAAGGAGTCTCTAATTACCCACCTCCGCCGCAGCCGCAGCCGCCAGTCACCGGATTTCCACAGCCGGCGCCACCGCCAGCTGTCAATAAATACCCTTCCGCTCAGCCTCATGTTCAAAATTACCAAACGGACCCTGGTAAGTTTCTTCGATTAGTATCTTTAAATAGTAAAGTCTGCGTTTTTGGTTTTGAGCGTGAATTTAGCAGAAACAAAGGGGAAAACAAAAAAAAGCAGAAGCAGATGTTGATTTCGTCTTTCGCGGGAGATGAAAGATTGATTCTTGCGTGATTTATTGACCACCCATTTGATTAATTCTTAATGGGTTTTTTTTCTTCCCCTATAAAGCTGTTGAAATCTCCATTGGGGATTCAGATTTATCCCTGGGAATCAATTCGTTCGATCCTTTTGTAGTATTTATATATTTCCTCTCTTTCTTCTATTTCTTTATTGGGATGCATCCTCAGGGTAAGAATATTTTCAATCCTTGATTTATTCTTGCCCAATCTTATGCAAAAAAAAACAAAAAGTCTGCTTTTTTAGGTCAAATTATTTGGGGGTTTTTGGTTTTCTTGCTGATTTCATTGCATTTAGATTCTTAGCTCAACACATCAAAATGTAAACGAGTGTCAGATGTCTAATTAATCCTGTCTACGAGTAGATATTAGAATAGAGACATGAGGAAATCTGTCAATTTTGTTACCAAAGTTTAGTTTTGTAAAGGGTAGCTACAAGAAATCCACACAAGTGGAGATTTATCTGTCAATTTTCTTACCAAATTTTAGCTTTTAAATTGTTAGGTACTAGAAAATGCAGTCATGAGGAGAATCTATCTATCAATTTTTAATACCAAAGTCTAGTTTTTGTTGTTGAAAGGCTTGTCTTGTGCTATAATTCATCAGTTTAAAGTCTCTAAAAACTTAATTTGCAGGTTACGCAGTTACTCAAGGAGGAGACCGTCTTCCTTGTTGTGGTATAGGCGTTGGTTGGGGCTTGTAAGTCATCAATTACCTCCACAAACAAATCAAATCACACAATAATATTGCACATAATAAAAGTGAGAAACTCATGATTGTGTTTGGTTTGTTAAAAGGTTCATTGCAGGTATCTTCCTGGGGTCAATCCCTTGGTACATAGGATTCATCCTTCTACTTTGCAGTAAAGAGCCTCGTGAGAGACCAGGATATATA
>KE152464.1:268776-291755 GCA_000411095.1 Aethionema arabicum | reverse complement strand
ATCTTAAGTTTGGGGTGTTTAGCAGTGTAATTAATATAATTTTATTTTTTAAGTTAAAATTATCCTTTTTTTTAACTGGAAAAAAGTAATGATTTGTGTAAAAATAGTCAATTAGTTAATGAATTAATTAGTCAAATTAGTTAAACTACATTCAATTACGTAATAAATCTTATTTATGATTTTTAAATAAGAAGTTTATTAAGAAAATATGATGTTATACAGTTAACATACTTCTAAGTATAATTAGATAATTCTGATAATTAGAAAAATTGGATACTTGTCATCAAAATCGGAGTATGATTATACATTTGATTTAGGAAGAAAATCATAAAGAGGGAAGAAATCTAATCGGGAAATAAATTAAAAAAAAAAACAAAATGTAATAAAATCTCTATGCACTATACAAATCTTATATATTTATTGAATTTGAATTAAAAGTTAAACGAAATAGGAAATATCTACGTATATATGGGAAACAAATATTTCTTAAGATATCAATTTAATTTAAAAAGATCTCACCAATAGTTTGTAGTTATTGAATTTTAAATACAGCCTTAAATTGATTTACCTGAAAAATATATATATTTTTAAAATATATTAATTTTTTTTAACTTTTACAATAAAAAGTAACTTTTATACAAAAAAAGAGCAATATAATATTTTAGTGGTCATGACTCATGAGTGTTTGACTTGGCCCATATAAAAGTCCATTATAAATTAGTAATTTTTTGTATATATATATAAGATCAATCTTAGTTTTTTATAGGAAAATGATAAAGCTAAAGCTTGTGGAGTATTTTAAATTAAAAAAGTTCCGCTGCCGGGAATCGAAACCTCTATTTACGAAGAAAGGCTGCACTTTCTAACCGCTGGACGACAACGGATTTATTGTTATTTATTCAAAGTCTTAAATAAATATTTAGAAAAGAACCTCTATATACGAAGAAAGGCTACACTTTTGATTGAGGGTAAATATGGTAAATCTATTTACACATTACATAAAGGTCTAAGCTTTTAGCAATGGAGCAATAAAAGCGATAACTACATTCTGATTTGAAAACATTGAGAGATCTGTAAACTTACATTACGCGTGTCGAATTTTGAAGCTGCTGTTCCAAATCTAAAGTAGCTGAACCAAAGATGATAACAGTAGCAGCTGCAAATGCTTTTCCAATTACAAAAAAAAAAAACAGAATATGCTTGAGATTAAGCAAACTTCGAAAGGAAAAAAATACTAAATCTATAAGCTGTAAGTGAATTCCTTGAATTGTTGTTTTATATCAGTCAAAAACAGACACCAAGATTAAATCAATGGTTACTAATACACTCAAGGACCCTAAAAATTCTAATAAGAACAGAGCAAAATTCTAATTCTTACAACTACCAAGAATTGTCTGCTTTAAGTTAAGTTGTAAGTGAATTGCTTGAATTGTGTTTTATTTGAGTAAAAAACAGACACCAAGATGAAATCAATGGCTACTAATACACTCAAGAACCCTACAAACTCTAACTTCCATAACAGAGCAGATGAGAAAACTTGACCCTAGAAGCTAACGTGATTAAGATAAGCTACTCGAGCGTTGAGTAATGTATGAAAATGAGTTTATCTGCAGAAGATGACCTTTGTACAAGATCTGCAGAAAAAATGGACGTTTCTAGCCCTTCAAGAATCAAGATCATTCCATGACACTTAAACATTCTTGTACCTGTAATTTGCGAGGCTTTCGGATTTCGGCTGCAGAAAGAAAGAGCTTCTATTTAACAATAGCAGCGAAGAAAGCCACACAAAACAACCAGCTGAGAAACTTCTGATGGAACACAATTTTATGTCAGAATCAATGAGTTACCTAACCAATCAATAAACATTTAATACTGTATGCGTTTCATGAATTTGTTTTATGATGAAATCAAGGTAAATTCTGGATTGATTTTATGTAGTTACTTCAACGATTGAGTTCATGGTTCTTGAACTACTTAAGACTAAAGAGAGAAAAAGGAAGGTACCTTGTGGAGAGGAAGATTAACTTCAAACTCAGTTGATCTTGATTGCAGAAGAGCAAATTTGCTCAAATTTGTTTCAGCAAGTATGTATTTATCTAAATGAAACAAAATTGAAAAAGAAAATATTGATTTCGACATTGCTTACACAATGATTGCAAATGTAACAGACAGAAAATACTAGAAAGTGAATAGTATTACTTTTTCTTTTTTTTTTTTTCTCAGGAGGCCACTCAAAGAGCTGATACCATCCATATCTCCTGGAGCTTAGTGCGCTGGAAAGAGAATTCAGCTATAGCCCTGCAAATCCAGTATCTAAATTATATTATTTTTCTTCATCTTTCAAGTTTTAGTAATTATCAGAGCAGAAGATAATAGTTCACAGATTCTGTTATAAGCTTGTATATCATCTGATATTGGCAAAATTAGGAGAAGATATAGAAAAGATAGAAGATAACAAAGAAAGAAATGGCAAGAGAGATTAACCTTGAAAATGTATAAGAAGAATCTGCTGTGTGGCACTTAGGTTCTTCTAAATCACATGTTTTCTTTTTTTTTTGAAAGATCTTCTGTAGTAAAAACATTTTGTTAGTAAAACACCAAATCAACTTACTACAGCTTGCTTTGTATACCATTTATATTAGCTTTATCAACCACTAATGGTAAGGTTATTTCTGCTGTGCACAGTACACAGCCGGCCTAACTTTCTTCTTTCAGTTTGTCGGTTTTTTCGAAAAGGTAAATCCTGCTGATTCAAGTTTTTGAAGGTTAACGTTTTCTCCAATGGACTTAACAATCTTCCAAGCTTTTTCCTGTATTGTATACCACAGAAAAATTGATCATAAGTCTTTTTTATAACTTGTTAAAAGAAAAAAAAACCAATAAATGATGGTTTCAACCTTGAATTTTCAACACACCTGACCAAGACCACAAACACCTTGAGAGTTGGTCACTGCCAAGCAGAAGCGGTAGAGCTATCTATAATTTCAAGTTTAAAAATTGAGATAAAAGTTTAGAAAACTCGGTTGTTAAGGTTTAGGATTTAAAAAACCGGATTATCAAAGTTCAGGATTTAGAAAACCATTTTGAAAGTTAAGAGTTTTTTCACCCAATAGAGATAGTTTAGGGTTTAACTTTAAGATATCATATTCCCTTTCTAAAACTAGTAACTTCCACAAGGCTTTTGGATTAGTTTGGTTTTTGAGACACCGTTAGAGCTCTAGTCTTAGATGGAGATAGCAATTTAGTTTACTTTTTCATTGCAGTGACCGACCGTTCACTGAGTAAAAGCAAGTTTACGTAGTGCAAACAGAGTTCATGAAAGAAGGTACCACCAAATGAGTATGAGATATTAGAAACGGACCTTGATGACTTCTTGTGAAGCAATTCCTCCAATGAAAGCAGCAACCACATGAAGCTCCGAGGCACCAAATCGACACATCTCATTGATAAGGTCGTCAGGACGTACAGAGCCGTTACAGCCCAGGTCATTAAGAAGACTCAAAGCAGTAGTTTTTAACCGAGATATGTCCTCATCCATTCCTCTACCCAAATAGTTAACATCTCAATAGCCAAACAAGAGAAGCATAAGGATTAGCTCATGCTATAATGTGTTCTTACCCATCAAATTGTCCAGGAAACTTGTTATAATTTGCAGCAAATCTGTCCACAGCTCTTAGAAGAGTATAGAATCCCATTGCACCACTGCAACAGGCAAAACAGAATAAGTGGTATGAGCATAAGGCAAAACAGCTGCTGATATAAGCCTAGGATGAAGTAAGTTTAGGATTTTGTAGAAAGGTCATCTTTGAAATCATCTGATTTACATGAGAAGAGAATATGTTGTTAAAGACATTCATCACACCTGTAGTCCTCATCTGCTAAACACTTCTGAATCTCAGTTACAGAAGGATTGCTGAACTCGTCTTCAATCATACGTTACCTACATAGCTACAAGAGATATATACAGAGGTTTTTATTTTACTGAACATGTTTCTGGTACTGTTTCAGAATTAAAAAAACTTAACAATCAAGTGGTTAAAAGTGTATGACATCAGAATAAGTGTCAAATTGTGAGGAAATTTGGCAATTCTTACTTTAAGTTTTCGTGCATTCTTGCAGAAACTCTTGATAGTTGATTTTGAGATGCTACTCAGATCTCGACCAATTTTCTTTAAAATGTTTTTAACTCGATCCTCCATGACAAGACAATCAGCCTCCGCTTTGGCTTGATATATTTTTTGCATAGTGTCTGCAAAAAGCAAACAATAAAGCTATTATCTAAAAAGAGTTTAAGGAAGAATTTTAGTAACTTTGAGGCAGGTGCACTAACTCTGTTGAAGATGTCATGTCAGGTATAGATCCTTCAAGGGGTGCCTCTCCATCACCTTCGTTTGAGACAAACTCCTACACGAGGCGCACATGGTAGGAGTGTAGCAACCATGGCAGGAGTAGTAGAAACAAGTTAGCATACAGATGAGTAGTTTACTATATCGACGAAAATATCATCGGTGGAACAAATGAACGACTTAAGGCTGTGCACCACATGAGAAATTAAACCAATTTTTATATGCTTGAACCCCAATAAACCAGGATCCAAGTTTTACCTGGTCTGGAAACTATGTCATGGACCAACAAATAAAACATAAAATCTGAGGAAGTCAATGGAGAAAAAAAATTCATTCACGTTTAAACCTTCAGAGCCGCTACCATCACCCAAAAATCTGAGGAAGTTGAACTGGCTTCAGCACAACTATCATTACTAATTTGTTGAATCTCTGAACCTGGAAGAGGAAACAGGCGTAGTTCATTGTGACAAGTACTGTTATTTGACCCTATTTTTTTTTTCCGTTAGTCACTTTATCTCTAACGTTAAAAGATATGCTAAGGCTAGAAGATGGGATACACTCAGCCATGGAAACAGTGCAAAAGTCATCCACTAACCATTGACCAGCCAAGTTTCTAATTTCCAAACATAAGTACTATGGAAGCGCCAAGAGTATGGACCACCAAAATCTATGTCTAGTTTCTCTACACGGAAACTAGATATTTACTTACTGATTCCACGAGGAGCAAAAACTTTGAAAGCGGCTTCAATGGCTTCTTTGTAGTTATCTTCATCAATAGATATCATCTTGGACTTAATTAACTCCTAAGATTCCAAGGATAACAACAAATTAGAACAAGGAAGCATAACATAACAAGCTAACTTATGCTTTTGTTAGTAACAGATAAGCAACAGGATCCGATACATTTACCACTATGGGTTTTAGCCCATTCTTCAGCTATCTTCACAAGAATGACGACATATGAGCAACAGGATCCGATATATTTAGATCAATGGTCTCCACAAACCTTCAGTTCAACGAAACTAATACAACTTCACAAGTTGTTTCAATCAACAAAACTAATAGAACTTGCATCCTAAAACTAGAAAGTCTACGGGATCCACCTTAAATCCTCCACAAAGTCTACAAAAGTATAAACAAAATATGAGTACAGTTCATCAAAACCTCCAATTTCTACTTTCTGAACTCTGTTCTCCTCTGGACTAAAGAAGTAGACATAAAATGGACTTTTCGGCTTAAAGTGAGTCAAAACAATTTGACCACTAGCGGTCACTCCAGCCACAAAAAGATCATTGTCCACAGATTCTTTATTGCACAATTCCGGCAAATTTTGGTAGGAATGCTGAGACCATTCGCCGGTGTTAATATCTTGTAATATCCAGACTCTTATCTGAAGATCAAATCTGCTCTCATTACCGACCCAGTCCACTGAGATTGCAGCTAACTTTCCTCGGTAATCAACAAAATGGATAATTTCACCTTCAATCCATGGTTTATGAACAAAACGGAAGTCTTCAGTGTGGAAATCGAATACCACGATCTTGCCAACAGACGGTGGTATCAGATCTGCCAGGTAATACAATAGCCCATTTATGCAAGTATGGAGTTTTCTTACGGAAGTGCCAGGTTGAGGTATATGTTCCACAGAACATTGTATAGTCTTCCAACCCGATACTCGATCAGATAATTTGAAAATTTGAAACTTTGTTGGATTTGTTTGAGTAAGGGACAGAACCCTGAAATCGTCAGCCATGGGATCATACCCAAAAAAGTCAAGCCTCGTAGGTAAATCTGGTAAGAAGAATTCCTGCGCAGTAGTGGGATTATAGACCCACTTTTCTCGACGAATGTGACAGTAGACAGTTGAATCTGACACTTGAGGAGGATACTTGCCGTATCTCCAAGCTTCAGGGATACAACCTTGAAACTCGGCCTTAAGCGCCGTAAGAGATGAGTCTTGAGGTTGAGGAGATGCATAGAAGACCAACTCATAGTCATCCCTGTTTGTGTAGACCGCGAAAAGGAGACGCGGACGATTTCGGGAATGAGTTAGGAATAAGTCCACGAAATGCTGAGTTTGAGGTATAGACTTCCATTTTCTCGATACACAGGATGAGCGTGCAATTGACTTCGCTGGCAATCTCACGATTATCTCACGGAATATATCATCATTCAGAGCAGGAGGTGTTGTGTTAAAACCTGGTGGAACATCGATTATGAAATCTAGATCTTCTAGGCCGAAACAACCAGGAGGAAGATTATCATTTGGACCAAGCCTGTTGTAGATGTTAACAGCATTCTCAACATCTGTATAATTGTAACAGAACATAATCCGAGAAAACCCTTCCTCAACTTCTGGAAGATCCTTGACCAGAAACATGCTACACACGGAATTTGTAGCCCTCATGCGTTGTACCTCTCCTGAACGACCGGTTTCTGTGACTAATCGAGATATACAAACCTCAGTAGGAAACTCCAACACCACTGCTTGAACATCCACTTCGAGACTGCTGAAAATCATAAGCTCTGAGCGAATCTCCTTGCTAATATTGCATCTGTCTATGAAGACGTTCTTGCCTTCTATCAGAGACTTTATTGCCATGTCTACGCACTGAGTCGTAGTTCCAGGCCATCCATTGTTTATAGTGTCCTGAATGAAACAAGAAAATAAATCTAAGTCATAACACCATCCTATATGGCAAACAAATTTCTGCAATAACACAGATTAATTTGACAATCCAAAAGACTATAGCTCATCTAGGAATTTTATACCAGAAGACTTAGCTCATCTAGGAAGACTTAGCTCATCTAGGAATTTTATAAGTCAGTTTCTGAGCAATATTAAGTGATAGAGGAAGAGAAACGGAACCTGACAAACGTGAGACCAAGGACGGCATGGGGACTGCATAACTCTGTCACAGAACGTCGTTTTGCCGCTTCCTCGTAGACCAACCATCACCACCACAATCTGTTTCCCTTTCTCCTCTAGTTTTTTGATGATAACATCAGATGCGCTTACAGGATCAAAGTTATAATCTTCAGTCGAAATTGAAGGGAACGCCAGTGTTGGTACATTAGCAGCAGATGGCGAGTCTCGAGCCGTTTTTGTCCTTTTATTGGTTTGGGGAGTTCTGTTCGAAGATGAACTTTCTAATGAACCACGAGCATTGATTTTAGAATCTGAATCTTGTAGGCCGAAACAACCAGGAAGAAGATAATCATTTGGACCAAGCATGTTGTAGATGTCAACAGCATTCTCAACATCTGTTTCATTGTAACAGAACATAATCCGAGAAAACCCTTCCTCAACTTCTGGAAGTTTCTTCTTCTCAAGTATTTCAATCACACTCGATGTAGCTCCTGTGCGTTGTAGACTTCCTATATGACCAGTTCCTGTGACTAATCGATTTATACAAACCTGATTAGGAATCTCTAACACCACTGCGTGAACTTCCACTTCAGGACTCCCGAGCTTAATAAACTCTGAGCGCTGCTCCTTGTCAATATTGTATCTGTCTATAATGACGCTCTTTCCTTCTGTCAGAGAATTTCTTGCCATGTTTAGCCACTCAGCCGTAGTTCCAGCGTAGCCATTGTTTACAGTAGCCTGAATGAAACAAGAAAATAAATTTAAGCATACGATTTCTTAGATAACAAAACAGTTATGTCAATCAAACAGGTGTTTGTCATTTTCTGTGCAAAATAAAGCGATAGATCAATTTGACAATCCAACATGCGTTTGTAGCCTCTTATCATCAGTGTATGAGAACCTATGCAGTTCAGTACCTTAGATTTAGGTGAACTTTATAGAGCGACGCAAAAAAAGGTTTAAAAAGAGGAAACCTACTTGACTCGTAACGCCTAAGCAAACTAGAGATATCAAAAGACTTAAAGCTCATTGAGGAATTTCATAAGTCAGTTTCTGTGCAAAATTAAGCGATCGAGGAAGAGAAACGAAACCTGACAGACGTGAGACCAAGGACGGCATGGGGACTGCATAACTCTGACACAGAACGTCGTTTTGCCGCTTCCTGGTGGACCAACCATCACCACCACAATCTGTTTCCCTTTCTCTGCTTTAATTTCCGCCATAATTGTTGAATTCCTAACCGTGGACGAACAAATGTTCTTGAAAACAAGAATTCCCAATTCAATTCGTTAGTTCTTGAAAGAAGAAGAAAGTGAAACTAATTTGCTGTAACACACAGAAATTAGAGAGATAAAGAAACGGAATATAACAAGCAGAGATTAATGTTCTTACGAGCAACAATCCTCAAGATTCAAGTGACAGATTCTTGGAAGAAGGATCAGAATCTGCGAGTTAAGAAGCAGAAGAAGACTAAGAGAATAGAATCAGAGAGAAACGAGAAGAGCTTTCATTCATGTATTCATATCCTGTACATGCCGTTATATAGCCTCCAAAATCCTAACTGCTTCTAACTACCTAATAAGAGAGCTTTACGCGATGAAACGACATCGTTTCCTGGCTTTCCTCGTGAAATAAAGCTGTTATTCAATTATATAAAACTCAATAATTAACGTTTAATCACTTGGACACGTCACCCTCCAAACCCATATAATAAGGCTTAGCTCATTGAGGAATTTCATCAGTCACTTTCCGAGCACTATTAAGCGATAGAGAACGAAGATGAACGAGACCTGGTAGATGCAAGACCAAGGACGGGATGCGGAGCGCATAACGGCGTCACAGAATGTCGATTTGCCGCTTCCAGGCGGACCAATCAGCAGCACCACAATCTGCTTCGGTTTCTCTGCTTCAGCTTCCGCCATAATCGTCGATAAATCTGATACACAACAAGTAAGAAGATTCTGTAACCTCCAAAGAACCGAAGTTTGTCCACGATTCAAGTCAGAGAGTCAGAATCTGCGACTTGGACCTAAACGAAGTAAGAAGAAGAAGAAGACTAAGAGAAGAATTTGAAAAAAAAATGAGAAATACTTTCATTCATTTATTGATATTATATTCAATCCAAACGGTTACTAATAATAGAGAACGACGTCGTCTACTGGTTTTCCTCGTACCGATTTTTTTTTCCGATTGGTTATCTCCGGTTACTCCACTTCCACTTCTGTTTGCATCTTCTCGTCAGTACTGTAAAAGTTTGTGGTAAAATTAAGTTGCTTTTTAGTTATATAAACTCAATAATTATGGTTCTTTTAACGTCTAATCACTTTGACACGTCACCCTTTTAACACTTGCGCAGTAATACCAACTATATTTTATTATTATAATATATCATTAGTCTTAACCTTTACAAATGAGTCAACACGTGAGTATAGAAAATTAGAAATTGTACGTCATGCTTAATATATTTTTCTTCTGTAACTCGAAATATTATTACAAATCATAGAAATAATGTCCATCCTTGGAAAACTAGTTTAAAGATTTTTTTTAATGTCTTTACACATGGAAAATCAATATTTTCGTATGTACTCTGATTGAAAAATGTATCAAAACAATTCTGATTTTTTTTTTTTTTTTTGTATCTAAATAACCAAGAATATATTAATAGGATAATTTATAAATGTAAATACGTATAAATAACGTAATAATATAGGTACATTAAATAAAGCTTCCCGGTTACATAGATATGTCTATTAAACGGCGTAGTTTCCTCATTATCTTCTTTTTATTCATTTCGTACCGGTTTATTTTCAAGCTTGATCCCACATATCCTAAACCGGTTTTCTCCTTTTGTTTGCTTGAGTCGTTTGGTGGCTGATCTTGTAGTAACGAAAGAAAAGTATCAAAGAGAGACCTGTAAGCCTGTCCGAGAATATAGCAGCTCCTGCTGTAGTCATCGTTGAGATAATTTAACTGGTCTGGGTCCTTGTTTGGATCTTGAACATGTATTACATGTGTAATTCCTTCATCGCTGTATAAAGGGCAAGTAGAATGAAGCTTAACCGGCACAGCTTGTCCTGCAATTATGATCGAACAACATTCTCTTGTTGCAGCAACTAGATCTTGACCACCAGCCATGAAAATTGCTCCGTTCACACCTTCACCTCCAGGTTTAAGCTCCCTGAACATGTGTAATACACTAATTATAATTGGTTCATTTCACTTTAAAACGAAATATTATAATGTAAAGCTTACCAGTTAGCAGGATTAGCTATAACATTGCAGTGTAGACCACCTTTAGAACGAAGCTTAGTTATGTCCCCAACATATGTGAAGAATCTCGTTGAGTCGATGTTCTTCTGAGACGCCTTTGTCTTGACCAAAGATAGAATCTCTGATTCATCGCTCAAAGCTACCAAGATAAGACGTGCTGTCCCATGTTTAGGCAGGAATTCTTCTACTTTCTTGACGATAATATCAGATGCCCTTACAGGGTCAAATTTATAATCTTCAGTCGAAATTGAAGGGAAAGCCAGTGTTGATACATTAGCAGCAGATGGCCAGTCTCGAACCCGTATTGACCTTTTATTGGTTTCGGCACTAGAAGATGAGGTTTCTAATGAACCAGGAGGAGCATTGATTTTGGAATCTAAATCTTGTAGGCCGAAACAACCAGGAAGAAGAGTATCCTTTGTACCGAGCCTGTTGTAGGTGTTAACAGTATTCTCAACATCTGTATCATTGTAACAGAACATAATCCGAGAAAACCCTTCCTCCACTTCTGGAAGTTTCTTCTGCCAAAATATATTATTAAACCTATCTTCAGGTCTTTGGCGTAGTAGAGTGCTGTCATGTTCATATCCTTTGACTAATCGATTTATACAAACCTGATCAGGAATCTCTAACACCACTGCATGAACTTCCACTTCGGAACTCCTGAGATTAATAAACTCTGAGCGCTGCTCCTTGCCAATATTGCATCTATCTATGAAGACGCTCTTGCCTTCCTTCAGAAGATTGATTGCCGTGTTTACGCACTGACGTTTGGTTCCAACCCTGCCATTGTCTAGAGTGCGCTGAATGAAACAGGAAAAGAAATCTAAGCCATAACACCATCAGTTATAAAATAGCAAACGATTTCTCCAATAACACAGATCAATTTGACAATCCAACATGCGTTTGTAGCCTTTAATCATCAGTGTATGAGAACCTATGCAGTTTAGTACCTTAGATTTAGGGGAACTTTACAGAGCGACGCGAAAAAAGGTTTAAAAAGAGGAAACCTACTTGACTCGTAACGCCTAAGCAAACTAGAGATATCAAAAGACTTAAAGCTCATTGAGGAATTTCATAAGTCAATTTCATAAGTCAGTTTCTGAGCGTTAGAGAAAGGGAAACGAAACCTGACAGACGTGCCGACCAAGGACGGCGTGGGGAGCGCATAACTCTGTCACAGAACGTCGTTTTGCCGCTTCCTGGTGGACCAACCATCACCACCACTATCTGTTTCGCTTTCTCTGCTTCAGTTTCCGCCTCTGAAAAAATGAAACCAATTTGTTATACATCAAACTAAAAATACTAATTCAATATACAATTGATTCTTAACTTGGTAAAAATTAGAAGTAATACCTTATAGAAAAACACCTGATTATTCCTAAGTCTGTAGTCGAGCCAAAAGACGATTGTTTTGGAGTAGATGATCCGGAAATGGCGAACGGCAGTTTCTGATGTTCAATTTGAGTTTGGGAATATTCGGGTGTGCGCTTCTACATTGGTGGCAACGAAGCTAAGCCTTCAAAAGATCTCTTCAATCATGTCGACTGTTTCACGGAAGAAGGAAGGTGTGTTGCTATGGACATGGCGGTTTGTGAAGTGGGTCTGGGTGAAACCGAAAATGCTAGAGAATTATTTAAAAAGACAGGGTCTTGCCGGAACTCCTTACACACTTCTAGTCGGAGATATTAAGAGGAATGTAAATATGTTAATGGAGGCAAGATCCATACCCATCGATGTAACAGATGATATCACCCCTCGTCTCCTTCCTCTCGCCTTGAAGCTCTTCAAGACTCACTGTACCTAAGCTGTGTAAGCAATGGAAATTAGGCTAATTTATGGCGTTGTAGACTTTAACTTGACTTGATCTTGGTTTGTGGAACAGGAAAGGCTTTCTTCCTATGGATCGGACCTATTCCAGCGATCGTTCTAACGAATCCTGAGCAGATCAAGGAAGTTTTTAATAAAGTTTACGACTTTGAGAAACCTGCTTCTTTCGCTTTAGTTAGATTGTTAGCAGGTGGGCTTGCAGGCTATAGTGGAGATAAATGGGCGAGTCACCGAAGAATCATCAATCCAGCTTTTCACTTAGAGAAGATCAAGGTTAATTTTACAGTTTAAAATCCAGCAAAGACTATGTGTAGTGTACTCTTTTATTGACTCTGCTTTTGGTTACAGAACATGATCCCTGCTTTTTACCATTGTTGCCACGAGGTTGTCTGTGAATGGGAGAAGCTATTTACAGATAGAGAAAAGCCTCTTGAGGTTGATGTTTGGCCATGGCTTGTAAATTTAACTGCAGATGTGATTTCACATACTGCTTTTGGAAGCAGCTACAAAGAAGGACAGAGAATATTTCAACTCCAAGGAGAGTTAGCTCAGCTCATAGCACAAGCCTTGAAGAAATCTTACATCCCTGGATTGCAGTAAAAACCCCGCTTTTAGTCTTACTCTGTTATAACCTAAAGCTTTAGATATTGTCTTATTCTGGTAATAATCTCTGTAGATTTTATCCAACAAAGAGCAATAGAAGGATGAAAGCAATAGATAGAGAGATAAATATGATACTAAGAGGAATAGTGACCAAAAGAGAGAAAGCTAGAGAAGCTGGAGAAGTAGCAAATGATGATTTATTGGGGATATTGCTTGAATCAAATTCTATGGAATCTCAAGGAAATGGAATGACCATTGAAGAAGTAATGAAAGAGTGTAAGCTCTTCTATTTTGCAGGACAGGAAACAACTTCAGTACTATTGACTTGGACTATGGTTTTGTTAAGTCATCATCAAGACTGGCAAGCTCGCGCAAGAGATGAAGTAAGGGAAATACTCAATGATCATGATAAGCCAGATATAGAAGCTCTCAACCACCTTAAAATCGTAAGTAAAGATCGAAAAAACTTCAATTTTCTTTAAGCTCTACACTGTAATCAACAGTCTATGAATGGTTTTTCAACAGATGAGTATGATCTTCAACGAGGTTCTAAGGCTATATCCTCCAGTAGCTCAGCTTAAACGAGCTGTTAACAAAGAAATGAAGCTTGGAGAGCTTACACTTCCACCTGGAGTTCACATCTATCTACCAACTGCACTTGTTCAACGCGACACCGAGCTTTGGGGAGAGGATGCAGCAGAGTTTAAGCCTGAGAGGTTCAAAGATGGCCTCTCAAAAGCTACAAAGAATCAGGTCTCCTTCTTCCCCTTTGGCTGGGGACCAAGGATCTGCATTGGTCAGAACTTTGCTTTGTTTGAAGCAAAAATGGCCATGGCTTTGATTCTAAAGAGTTTCTCTTTTGAGCTTTCTCCTTCTTATGTTCATGCTCCTCAAACAGTCATGACCACTCATCCTCAGTTTGGAGCTCATCTTATCCTGCAGAAACTCTGATACTATATATACTTCCATGTAATATGTGTTATAAACGCTAAACGCAATAAACGCTAAACGCTAAACGCTAAACGCCAAAGGGACACAATCAGGCTTAATTCACTCCAGAGATTTCTAAAGGAAGCTGTCTTTAGACTGCATTGCTATTGGTTTTGAAAGGTCAAAAATATGAAGCCAATTTCAATTTTACCTCTTCAGGATATGATTTTAGAAAAATCAGTAGTTACTTACAAGCCATTGGATAACAAAAAGTAGACCTTGGACCTTACGCAAAACAAATACACCACTATAAAGACCAAACCAGTTCCCCTCTCAGCTTCAACATCCTAGGATTCAGAAAACAGCGTTTACGATTATGAGTAACTCAGAGATAATTGTAGCGGCTGCGGTTGTGGTGGTGACTGCGTTTGCGGTAGTAATATGGAAAGGTGTGAATGCTTTTTGGTTTATACCAAAGAAACAAGAAGCTTATCTAAGGAGACAAGGTCTCTCTGGAACTCCATACACTTTTCTTGTTGGAGATGTTAAAAGAGATGCAAAAATGGCAGAGGAAGCGAAGTCTAGACCTATTAGTTTTAATGAAGATCCCACGCCACGTGTCCAGCCTATGATATTACAGACGGTTAAAGATCATGGTAAAGACTAAAGACTCAATTTTCAGACATTATTTGATACTCTTTAAAGGTCTGTTTTTGTAATTTGCGGAGGTTCTATGTTGCAGGGAAAACATGTTTTATGTGGACTGGACCTACACCAAGTGTTATTGTGACCGAACCACAACACATTAAAGAAGTTTTAAACAGAGTTTATGATTTCCCAAAGCCTCCAACACATCCAATTGTTGAGCTTTTTGTGTCTGGTATTGCTGTGTATGAAGGAGAGAAATGGTCTAAACATAGAAAGATTATAAACCCTTCTTTTTATCAAGAAAAGCTCAAGGTTTCTTACCAAATCTCATATGTTTTTAAGTCTATTTATAAGATTTATGGGTTCTTTGATCTTGTTTGCAGTTGATGATACCTGCTTTTTACCAAAGCTGCAATGAAATGATCAAGAAATGGGAGAGATTAACGTCTAATGAAATCGATGTTTGGCCATATTTTAAAGACTTAACTTCAGATGTTATATCACGTACTGCGTTTGGAAGTAGTTATGAAGAAGGTAAAAGAATCTTTGAGCTTCAAGAAGAACAAGGTAGAAGAGTTTTACAAGCTCTTCAACTCAGTTTCATCCCTGGATTGAGGTAACTAACTCTTCTTAACAATCTCTCTTAAACAGACAGGAAAAACAGTTATCAAGAAAAACGTTTTCTTGGTTTGTGTTTTGTTTAAGGTTTGTACCGACAAAGAACAATATAAAGATGAAGTTGATAGACAGAGAAGTGAAGTCAAGATTGAGAGAAATTGTGAAGAAAAGACAAAGAGCTTTGGAGTCAGAAGAAACTCAAAAGAATGATCTGTTAGGGATGCTTCTTGAAGGATTGAGTATCGAAGATGTGATTGAAGAATGCAGATTGTTTCATTTTGCAGGTCAAGAAACAACTGCAGTGTTACTTGTTTGGACAATGATTCTACTAAGTCATCACAAAAACTGGCAAGAACAAGCAAGAGAAGAGATCTCAGAACTCATCGGAAACAACAACAAAAACAACAAACCAAGCTTTGATGCTTTATCTAAACTCAAGATTGTAAAGAACCCTTCTCAAATCTTGTTTCTTTTCTTCTGAATTTTCTTGAATTGACAGGTTTTTGTTTGTTTTTTGCAGATAAACATGATCTTGAATGAAGTGTTGAGATTATACCCACCAGGGATCTTACTTGGTAGAGGTTTAGAGAAAGAAACAAAGCTAAGTGAAGAGATTACACTTCCAAGTGGTGCACAAGTAGTGATTCCTTTTATGATGATACATAGAGATGCTGAGATTTGGGGAGAAGATGTTCATGAGTTTAAACCTGAGAGATTTGCAGATGGGATTTCAAAGGCAACGAAACATCAAACTTCGTTTATACCATTTGGTTGGGGTCCAAGAATCTGTCCTGCTCAGAATTTTGCTTTGCTTGAAGCTAAAATGGCACTTGTCTTGATTCTACAGAGATTCTCCTTTGAATTGTCACCGTCTTATATACACGCACCAGTTTCTGTTCTTACACTTAATCCTCAGTTTGGTGCTCCTTTGATCTTCCATAAACTCTGAAACTCTCTGAAATCGATGAACAGAGAAGATCCTCTGTTTTTACTTTGTTTCAAGATGCACCTAATAAAATAAACTCTGTTTTCAATATAGTATTTGAAAAGTGAAACTAAAAATAAATTTTTGTTTTATAAAAAACTTATTTTGGTGGATCATTAAAAAATTAATATGTATTAATATAATATTGATCATTTTTAAAAAGTTCGTCACACCCCCGTTTAATATATATGTGAATATATTACTATAAAGTGGGGAGAAATTATAAATAATATATTTGAAAAAAATGTATAGTTTCTGTTAGAAGTAAAAATTCAATTTTAGGTATATTTATTTGAAAAAAAGTTTGAATTTTATAAATCTAGTTAGTTTGGATAAAATTGAAAACCTAACCATTAAAGAAAAATATATATAGAAAAAGAAAAAAAAAAGTGGAGAAATTATAATTGGTATGTACATGTCATATGTGTCTTTATATCATCCCTTCACAGTTCACACACAAATCCAAATTTGCCTCTTGCGGCTTTTAGTGCTTTGTGACTATGAATCTCCCAATTTAAGAAAAATATCAACCATCACAAAAATATAAAATTGAAAAGTCTTTTAAAGACATCATCTCATCTCTTCTTTCTTCATCAAAAAATCCCATCTTTTCAAGAAACTTAAGCTAGATGGAGATAACATCTGTGACAGTTTCAGTGGCTATAGCTGTTGTGTCGTTGTGGTGGATATGGAGGACTTTGAAGTGGGTTTGGTTAAAACCTAAGATGCTTGAAAGTTACCTAAGAAGACAAGGTCTTGTCGGAACTCCTTACACGCTTCTTGTCGGCGATTTGAAGAGGAATTTCACTATGTTAAGTGAGACAAGAACAAAACCTATCAAGTTAACAGATGATATCGTCCCACGTGTCCAGCCTTACCCTTTGAAAATGCTCAAAACTTATGGTATGTTTCTTGGTTTGTTTAGTTTTTGATTCTTGTGTGTTTAGAACTTAGAGATTGTGAGATTTTTGTAGAAAAGATCCAAACTTTCTTTGTGGGTATCAAGTAAAAAGAGTCTATTTTGATGTGTGGAAGCTTTCTTTGCACAGGAAGGACTTTTTTTACATGGCTTGGACCTATACCAACAATAACAATAATGGATCCAGAGCTAATCAAGGAAGTGTTTAACAAAAGTTATGATTATCAAAAGACACATACATTCCCTTTAGGTAGATTAATAGCTACTGGAATTGCTAGCTATGATGGAGATAAATGGGCAAAACATAGAAGAATCATCAATCCAGCTTTCCACATGGAGAAAATCAAGGTTTTGGGTTTGAATTTGAATTTGTCAAAATCAGGTTTAAAGTTTGTTCCTTTAGCTGACCCAATTTGTGTAATCTCTATGTAGAATATGGTACCTGCATTTCACCAGAGCTGCAGTGAAGTTACTAGTGAATGGGATAAGTTAAGTTTAGAAAAAGGGTTATCTTGTGAAGTAGATGTTTGGCCTTGGCTTGTGAGTATGACTGCAGATGTTATCTCTCGTACTGCTTTTGGTAGTAGCTATAAAGAAGGTCAAAGGATATTTCAGCTTCAAGAAGAGCTAGCACAGCTCATTATGCAAGCTTTTCGCAAAGCTTACATCCCTGGATGGAGGTAATCACAAGTCTTGATTAATGCTTTGAATCTTGTCTTTTCAAAGCTACAATTCTCTGTTCTTGTGTTTGTTTAGGTTTCTCCCAACAAAAACTAATAGAAGGATAAAAGAAACAGCTAGAGGAATCCAAGTTATACTAAGAGGAATCATTAGTAAGCGTGAAAGAGCAAGAGAAGCTGGAGAAGCAGCAAGTGATGATTTACTTGGTATACTTCTTGAATCAAACATGGGACAATCTAAAGGAAATGGAATGAGTATTGAAGATGTAATGGAAGAGTGTAAGCTATTCTATTTCGCCGGACAAGAGACAACTTCAGTTCTTCTTGTCTGGACAATGGTTCTGCTAAGCCAACACCAAGACTGGCAAACTCGAGCAAGAGAAGAAGTAATCCAAGCTTTTGGAGACAAAGAACCTGACATTGAAGGACTTAACCAACTCAAAGTTGTAAGTAACAAACCCAAATCAAGAAAAACAAAGTAACTTTTCTTGTCTTTTGAATCTTTTGATGATCTTGTTTCTGTTTTGTTTCTGTTTTGTTTAGGTGACAATGATATTATATGAAGTACTTAGGCTTTATCCTCCAGTGACTCAACTAAGCAGAGCTGTTAATAAAGAGATGAAGTTAGGTGACTTAACATTACCAAGTGGTGTACAGATCAGTTTACCTATTTTACTAGTCCAAAGAGATACTGAGCTTTGGGGAGAAGATGCAGCAGAGTTTAAGCCTGAGAGATTCAAAGATGGGATCTCAAAAGCAACAAAGAACCAAGTCTCTTTCTTTCCTTTCGCTTGGGGACCAAGGATCTGTATTGGTCAGAACTTTGCTTTGTTGGAAGCAAAAATGGCTATGGCTTTGATTCTACAGAGATTCTCTTTTGAGCTTTCTCCTTCTTATGTTCATGCTCCTTACACAGTCATCACCATTCATCCACAGTTTGGAGCTCATCTCATCTTGCACAAGCTACAACACTAAACTATACTTCAATGTGGTGTGTTTTCAGATAAACTTTGTATACATAGAAGAAATAAGAAAGAATCAAGATCATATTACAAAAGTCTTTGAATCGAGTCTACCTCCTTCAAAATTTGAGTAAATTCTAAGATTGTTATGATTTTGTTCATATTTGAGTAATGGGGGGTAAAATTTAATTTAGATTCTTTTTGGGGTAAATTTTAAATAATCAATACTTTTTTTGCCTTCAAAATAAATAAATTTCCTTTTTTATTGCACTTTTGGTCAGCTCTCTGTCGCCGAACTGCTTTTGAGAAATTTCTTTGTAAGCTCTCTGCGAATTCTCTTCACTGTTCCTCTCTAATTTCTAGGTTTATCAATTACGTATCTTCTCTTTTAATGTATGTATAAATTCAATAGGTTATAAAATCTGGGCAATATCTAGATTTCATCTTTGCTGTTTCAAGACGCTGAAAAATCGGGACGTTCCAAACTTCCAGTGGTCTAGCGAATTTATAGGTGCTTGAAAAATTTGGAGATTGGGGTTTTGTTTCTGCACGATTTAAGGTACGCAAAGTTCATAAGTTTTGAATTTTTCGTTATTGTTTTAGAAGAAATTAGGGTTAGGGTATGAGGAACAATTTGGTAAGGAAGAATAAGAAATTGGTTATAAATATAAAAGATGCTCTTGCTTCAAGAGACGAGCATGATCTTGGTTCTCCCGAAGATAGCCAGAGAAGAGAGTCTGCAAGAGAGAATCAGGAGTGGGTTGCAGCAGAGATACAAAGGGATATGGTTTCTAAATCTGATGATGCGTGCAGATTACCAAGGAAGCAACAAGTGAAGTGTGTTGATGAAGATGAGGTATTAGATGTGCAAACTAGTGTCTGCAGAAAAGTTAGAGACGATATGATTCGTGAGGTTGATGTTGGAATAGGATTATCTGGCGCTTTAGACCTTCTAAGAAAGCAAGGAACATTTAAAGAGATGGAGGATGAATGCAACAGTTGGAACATGGTGGAGAGGAAGAGGAAGAGGAAGGATTTAGGTGTTGAAGATGAGAAGTTCAGAGATGGGTTCAAGGATATTCAGATTGAGAGGGTGGACGAGTGGGGTAGGAAATTGACGGCAAAGGAAGCTTTCAGGTCACTGTCTTATGGATTCCATGGAAAAGGACCTGGGAAGAAGAAGCAAGAGAAAAGGAGGAAACAAGAAGCTAAGTTAAAACAGGTGCAAACTTCAGAGAGAGACTTGGTAACTGTGGAGAGAATTAGAGCAGCTCATGCTAAATTGAAGAGTCCTTACATTGTTCTCTAAAATCATAAACTTCTTTAATCTGCCATTACAACAATTTAATAGATTTGTCAGCCAATTACAGTTTCTTTGTTTGTGGAATCTGGAGGTTGTTTCTCTTTAATTTGCTAGTGCATCAAATATACATTGCTTTCACCTCTGTGTACTGTAAAATCTAACGTTTGTAGCTTTCCTCTTTGATTTTTGTAGCAGTGCCAACGCGACAAAATCAAAGCAGCACAGGACAAGACCAGACCATTTAGGGATGGATTCATCTTCCACAAAGAGTAGGCTGTGCAGTGAATCCCGTGAGGATAGACTCAGTAGCTTGCACGAGAGCGTTGTTAGCAGGATTCTAAGTTATCTTCCAACTGTTGAAGCTGTTAGGACTTCGGTGTTATCAAAAACATGGAGAAAAGCATGGACCAATATAACAGATTTAAAGTTCGATGATAGAAGGCAAAGGGATCCAGGGGATACTCAATTTATAGAGTTCGTTGAGCATGTGCTTCGCGACAATGGAAGTCCATATATCAACAGTTTCAGTCTACACTCTGTTAATTCATATGATGAGACTCTACTCATCTCTTGGCTTTCAAGAGTTCTCAAGCTCAATCTTCAGAAACTTGTTATCACCTGGTATGCACCAGAACGTATCCATTTTACTCCACTCTTTAGTAGTTTTGGTTCTATTGTGGAACTGAGACTTCGCACCCAGAACATTGTTGACATTTATGCCCCAGCTCTTCTCCCAAATCTTAAGTTCCTTACTCTAGAGGATGCCTGGATTTTTAACATGTCTTCTGTCTCCAACGACCTCTTTTTAGCCTTTCCTGTCCTGGAAACTTTTGAAGCCTTTGATTGCTATTGCTTTAGAACTGATACTATAATCATATACTCTCCATTGCTGAGGATCTTTGAGATGTTGAAATGCAGCGCTGAATATGTACCTAATGGTTCTGGAGTGTGTCAGATCAGAGTGTTGGCTTCAAAGCTTGAGAGAGTTTCATTCTCTGGAAACTCTCACAAGTTTCTTCTGTCTTTTCCACCATCCTTACCTCAAGCTTATCTTATCCTCAGCGACTCCCAATGGTCCCAGAAGTTTCTCAGAAGCTTCACTT
Source organism: Aethionema arabicum (assembly GCA_000411095.1). Lineage (NCBI taxonomy): Eukaryota > Viridiplantae > Streptophyta > Magnoliopsida > Brassicales > Brassicaceae > Aethionema > Aethionema arabicum. The sequence continues at coordinate 270,689 of KE152464.1, read as the reverse complement.
GCGTCCAGAGCTTGGCTCTCGTGGTTAGTATACATCTTTTATTTCCTCTAAAGCTTTCAAATCACGCAGTTCAGTCACAAATTTTTCTGTTCTTTTCAGCTTAGCAAGGATTGTGTAGGGATCAAAGTACCTAAATTCAGAAATCTGCTTCATCTGCATCTGATCTATGACATGATACAACATCATTCTATACTCAGGAAGTTCCTTGTATCTGCACCAATGCTGGAGATTCTAAGCATCCGTGTAAGTACCTTAAATCCACACATCAATGTAGATAACTTATTGAATGTGACACCATTGCTTTTCCGGTGAACCATCAGGATCTGGCGAGTCCTGGTGTAAACCCTGATTTATTGACCTCGGAGCTGTTGCACCTGAAGAAGGTACCACGTTGCGTTAGAACTAAGCTTAGACTGTTGCAAATCGAGAACTTCAACAAAAGCTCGATGCAAGTAGCCGTTGTGAGGTATGTGATGGAGAATGCGGAGGTTTTGGGACACGTCATCCTTTCAACGACCGAAAGAATCAGAGACGAATACAAAGCAGAAGTCATGTCTTTTCCTAAAGTTTCATCTCATGTCTCTGTCCACTTTGAATGACTAAAGCCACCGGATTTTTGTTTCCTTGTGGCTTACGACAAAGCCTCGTAGTTTGGAGGCAAAAGAACTGTTTATTTCTAACCTAAATATTTTAAACTTAATTTTGATTTATATCTAACGGTGTTATGATAATATTTGAAAACAAATTATCGAGTTTAAATTAAAATAGGCCCAATTAACACCTTTTCTTCAAATTAACATGGGTTAATTCAATAATTTTGTAAGGCTTTTTAGAAAGCCCAAATAAGACTGGGAAATCATTGAATAATAATGGGCTTTAAAAGGCCCACTAGTGATTGTTTTGGATGAACGTTTGGAGTGTCGTTATTTACATAGTTACGCCTACATCGCTTTTATTTTCTTTTTGGTCCTTAAGCTATAGATATTTTATTTTTATCCTTATTTTGAATATATTTTCATTTTGATCCTTATACTGTATTTATATTATCTTCGGCACTTATGGTTTGGCTATTTAAATAATAATCCTTGTATTGTTTAAATTTATTAATTATGCCATTATTGGTTTATCCTACAATGAATAACCCCTGAATTTATCGTCTCTACAAAAATATCCATTAATTTTATTATTTTCAGAAAGTATTCCTTTAATTATGACTTTATTTTATATTAAATGTTCATATTTTTATAATAACAATTAATTATTTTAGTAATAATAATAATTATTATTATTATTATTATATAGTAATAATAATTATTTGTTAAGTTCATCATGTAAGGGAGAACTGGAGAAGATATATTTTAGTAAGAATATCAGTAATTAATTTACAAAGTTAAAAAAAATACAATTTTAACAAAAAAAACTATAGTAAAAAAAGAAAATAACGATTTACAGAGAAAACAAATAAAATAACGATAAATCGGAAAAGAAAATAGTAGAAGAAAAAAGTAATAAACAAAAATAATATCTGACGCGCTCGATTTTCGTTTTTTTTATCTACAGATACAATTGATTTAGGCCTATATATTTTGTAACTTATTTGGGCCTATATTTTTTATAACTTATTTGGGCCTATATTAAACTCAATTATAATCGATATTAGATCACACTTAGCGTTTCCACCAAAATTTAATTAATCCAAACAAAATCAAACTAAATTAAATTTATAATTTTAACACAATAATAATTACGAATATATACATAGAGAGAATTAAAATAGAATCACTCGTAGAAAGCATTTGTTGTTAGGGATAAGTTAGATTTGAAATTGAAATTGAAATTGAAATTGAAATTGAAATTGAAATTGAAATTGAAATTGAAATTGAAATTGAAATTGAAATTGAAATTGAAATTGA
>KE152464.1:252421-262896 GCA_000411095.1 Aethionema arabicum | reverse complement strand
TCTTCTTCTTCTTCGTCTCTTTTCTTCTTCTTGATTTGAAGCTCCTTTCATGGAATCTGCTGCTGAAACTCTTGATTGTAATAAGTATATATGAAACTATCAAATAAAATATAACTATTTTTATGTTTGGATTGTGAAGATGTTTTTTTGCTATATTTGATTTTTTTTCTTTAAACGTATAATTTATTATCATCTGAAACTCTAAAATGTATTGTTATAGAATCTTAAATATCAATTTATGAAATACCACACTATATATAAAGCTCAATTGTTCTGATGAGGTAGCAAAAATTCGAGACAAAAACATAAAATATGATTTATCATATAGTTTGGGTTGCTGATTTAAGGTAAAATGAGTTATGAAAATGAGTCATTCATAAGTTTAAAATTTGATTTACAATCAAGTATATATAAAAGTTTGTTTCATATATAGTTATATTTCATAAGCAAACGTATCAAAACTATATATCATATATCTTAGTCATTATATTTCTAATATTTTTTAAAAATTTGTGACATAATTTGTATAAGAAATGTTTATGCGAATTAAATTATGAAGATTGTGAGTACAAAACTGTGTATTCTAAACTGAGTCCGTTTAGTTCTACTAGTGTAACTGTGCAAGGGAACGGCGAAATCACTTCAAATACTGAAAAGACCTAGATTCAAGTAGGGTAAATGAGAAGAAATTTAGCTTGAATAGTAGATATACGGGCTGAAAACTTCGGAATTCCCATCTAAAGAAATTAATTAAAAAAATTGTATTTTAAAGTTTATCTTAGATCTTGATTGAAAAGGTTTTTAGTGGACCTTTAAAGTTCTTTAAAATTTAATCACGTTTGACTGACATAACTTAAAGTCGAGCTTAGCGGAAGTTTTAAAGATCTTCACCTCTAAGCTCTCCGGTTGAAATTTTTTGAAAGTTTTAAGTTTTTTAAATTATAAAAGACTTAATTACCTTTATATAATTAATTATTTTCTTATTTAGTTTTATTATATGTCTATTTTAATAATTTTATGTCTAACAATTCGTAATTTTACCAATCAAATAATTTTAATATAATCTACACAGATTTACGAGTTTACTGTTAAACTCTTTACAACTACAACTCTACTACCCAATAGGCCCTTTAGTATTATTATCTTTTTTTTATTTAACCATCTTAGATTTTGGTCGGTCCATTCATATGTATAATACGTTCTTTCTATATATATGTTTCTTATATGACGGTTGCTGTCGGCGCCACCGGTTACGGGTTAACCGTCCGTGACTCCATTTCTTTTGTCAGCATTGCTGGTTTCTTTCTAGAGTTGATTGGACCAGAGGAGAGACTTTATGTGTGTTTTGTTGAATTAAAATAAATCAAGTGGCTACTTTTAATTAAAATTTATATGATTCTTTTATTTATATTGAATTAAAAATCAATTAATTGTTGACTTGTGAACTTGGTGTAATTGACCATAAAATTATGCCCATTTTTCAAAAGTAATTTAAAGACTAATTAATATAACACTACTTTTTTACTAACTTAAAAAAAATTGCCTACTTGTATATTTGTTTAGTAACTCTATGATTTTATTTTGTAAGAAACCATAATCAATTTTCAAGTAGTCAAGATAAATGTTGATGAACATTGTTACTAAGAAAATTGTTAAAATAATAAAGATGGTTATATTTTTTTCATTAATAGTTATTCCTCTGTTTTTGATAATAATTTTTTTTTGTTAACTCATTTTACACTTATTAACAAAATTGATAAACTGACATTTTTATTCTTAATCATTTCATAGTTTTTATTTTCTTACTTTTAGTAACTACAAGCATAATTTGTCAAAAAAATATTAAAATACATAAAAAAATCCAAAACACTTAAAATTTTAAATAAATAAAAAAATGCTAAAACACTATAAAGAAAAATACAGAAAAAATATATATTGAAATGTTATAATTTCACATAAAAAGCCCGATATTAATAATAATTTATGTTATCGATGATATATATAGTGGTGGAACCAAATAAATTTATTAGAGCGATCATAATATTTTTTGGAAAAAAATATTAAATAATTTAAAATTTATGGATTAAATTTCATTTTTTATGTGAATTAATTACAAAAATCGGTTGACATATGAACCTCACCTAGTTCCATCAATGAATATTTATATATACTGTTGGATAAACTTGAACACTAAATAAGATTCAATTGCTGGATGTCTAAATTTTGAAGACCAAAAAAAAAAAAAAAGTAATACTAATAATTTAAGATCCCTTGTAAGTTGACCGACAACGACTATAAGACCATCGATGGATTAGCTTCTTGAAGAATTTGTGAAAACCATCAATAAAAGCTAACGATTAAGATATTTTATAACAAGTTGTTAGTATTATTTGTCATATATTAATTTAGGAATATTTCCATGTTTTGTTAATTGTGATTAAGAGAAAAGTTCTCTCAAGTATATAGAACCTTTCTTAAATATATAAACGAGAATGAAAACAACATGATATATGCAAGATATAACGTATTTTGATATTGAGTGAACAAGAGATTAACCATATAATATATTAATATTAATTCTATATTATAGTATTTCGGTATTTCCATTTGAATTATGTGGTTATATTTTTCTTCCTCGAATTATGTGCTTATATATGATAGAGATTGGTATTTAACTATTAAAATAAACTTTTTAATTTCTAAATATGAATAATTAAGTTATTTAAATCACTAGAGTTTTTTAAACAGGAATTTTAAATTTATACTTCAAATCCAAATCATAGTTTAATCAATTCAAATTTAAATTATAGCTTTAGATTTAATTTGTATATTAAAATTTAATTTTAGTTAAAAAAAAAACAATCGAAACATTTTGGAAAAAAACTAAGTAGGTAAGCATTGCAGGTTGAATATATAAAAAATAAAATAAGAGGTGATTATATAAAATATAAGGTTATATATGTTAAAAAGGCACGAAGCTTCGTCGTAATCCACCATTGACGAGTAAACAAAGAATGTCGTCGCCTTTCGATATAATCGTCTCCTCCCTTGTAGAGAAAGCTTCGATTTCGTCTTTTCCACAAGCAGGAAACAACCGAAACAACACTTAGGGAGGGGAAGGTGGAAATCTGGTGATTCCTTTAAAGCCTCCCTTCCCTTAGTATCTTCGACATAGCTCTTTACAGAAGATGAAGCCGTATAATCTCGGATTTCCTGGTTTATCTGCAGGTCTTTCTCCTTCTGCTAAACCCTTCGCCATGGATTCGTCTTCCTTCTCTTACGCTGCTTCCAATTCTCAACATGAAGACTATACTTGGGGTAATTACTCTTTTGACCTCTCCTACCTAAGGAATGGTTTCGATGATCATGGATTTAGCTTGAGTCGCGACGTGGAGACGACAACAGGTGAGTAGTGTTTTGTGCCCTAATTTTAGTATCGTTGTTTGCTAACTTGCGCTTTTTGTGGAAGCGATGTTATTGTATTCTCTTCTGACACTTGTGGATTTTCGGTGAAATGTGGAATTCCAGTTGTAAACAAGTTTCCGGTGGGGGATGATGTAGCAGAGAGACAGATTCTAGACGCTGAGGACAAGAAATCTTCCTCTGAACAAGTTTTGGTCAACGAAGGCGATCTTAGTTCAGATTTATCAAAATTGCCTAAGCTGCTGATTAAGTCTTCTAAAGCTTCTGAAAATGGCAAGTTGGATCTTTCTGAGAAATCTTCTATACAATCTGATCAAGATGACAAGGATGTGGATTCTCCTTGCTGGATTGGAAGACAGCCTCATAACGCTCTGGCTTCAGGTATCAAGTCTGTGAGCTTTAAAGGTATTACTGAGGATCTTAATGGATTTCATGGATTGAATCCCATGGCGCCTCAGTTTATACCATCCAATTCTAAGAAGAATCTTGAAGCGAATGGGAAAAAATATGAAGAGAGCAGTTCTTCATCTTTGAATAAGTCTTTATCTTCACCCTTTCCATCATCATCTGGAAATTTCAGCATAATTGATCCTCCTGAAACTGGAAGAGACGATGCAGCAACAATGACAGATGAAAATATTGGTTTTGTATCTCAAGATAGTGTTTCCAAGGCCGTGATTGAGTCAAGGCTGGATCCTTTAGCCCCTGTTTTTGTTCCTACTAGAGCAAAACCAAACGGTTCGATCCATGTAAAGCAAGGTAAAACAGATCACATGATAGCTTTGGAGACAAATTCTCGCTCAACTTCTCTGCCTTCTTCAGATAAACCGCTATCTAAGGTTAAGATAGTGACAAGTTCTAAAGATGTTTCTCGGAATTTCAAGAGTGGGTACTCTAATGGTGTTCATGAATCAAGTTCATCATCTTCAGTCAATCCTAGGTTTAAATCTGAAGTTGGTAATACTGAACATACAAAAATAGGAAAGTCTAATGGTCAGTGGAAATTGAATCCAGAGGCCCCTCAGTTTATTCTCACAGGTACTAAGCCGAAAGTAACCAGCTATGAGAAAAACCAAGCTGCAGATGATTTATCTCTAGTGGTGAATACTGCCATTGTATCTCCTCCAGTTAGTTACAGAAACCATACTGTATCAGATGCAAGCTTAGCACAATCTTCAGTTTACATGGAACCATCTTTTAACGGAGTTGTCCCTAGGCAAAAGGAACGTTTTCTTCGCAACATATCTCCTGGAAGTTCTTCACTAAAAGCAACCGATAACTTTGTGCCTACTAAGTGGTTTACAGTGGAGCCAAAATCTACACTTTCAGTAAATAATAAAGGTTTTAAGCAGTCTCGTCCTTTTCATGGCGTAGAAACTGCAGCGAGTTCATCTTCAAGCTATGTGAAAGATTTACCTCGCTATGGTCATAGACATAGCAGTTCTGCAGCATCCTCGTCTCCGAAAATGGATGTCAAGAAACTACTCACAACAATGCATGGACTTTCAGAGTTACTTGCACTTGCACATGGTTCAGAATCTTCAGATTCGTCAAATGCGCAAGAGCTTGATCTCATCAACAGTACTGTACAGAATCTGAACTTGTACATTGAAAACACAATTCACGAACATTCTGGCAATCAGAGTATTATACAGCACAGTTCATATGATCAAAATCTGTTACCTAGCAGGAGTAAGGTACGTTGTTCTAACAAAGCTTTATGTAGGCTCACATACAAGAGTAGATGTGATTTTATGTAGACAATTTGATATGTAGCCACATGATTGAACATTGAAGGCTCATTACATTCATCTTGAACATGTTGTATTCAATGTAAATAGGAAATCTAGCATCATTTCATGTAAATATCAATGATTTCAAATCTTCTCTTTTAGCTATCGATTAGAGAGCTTCAGCTTCCAAGGAAGGAGCAATACTCCATGGTTTCAGGGGAGACGGTACTAGATCCTCGTATGTGTAAATATGGTGTGACAAAAGATGATTACTTTGGCCAGGTATGGTCTTTTATAGTAAACTTGAGATGTTGGGATTGTTCGTTTGCACGTATCTGGTTCAGCGACATGTTGCTGAGACCTGTCGTTGAAGCTCGTCGCTCAACATGTTTGTTTACCTGTCGCAAATTTGGCGACTTGTTTCAGCGAATATAACTTAAAAGCTTATATTTTTAGCAATTCGAATTTTAAATTGCTTGCCGCCGAAACTCATTGCTGAAACAGTGACAAGTAAATGAACAGACCCATTATATGGCGTTTATCTCTAGAAATCATTGGTCTGATAACTTTGCAGGTTGTTACTAAGAATGGTTACCAGCAGAATCATGAAGGTGAGGAGCAATTAAATCCACAAGCATTGTTCTATAGAAGCTTATGGCTGAAGGCTGAAGCAGACAGGAGTTTAATGGAATACGAGACTTTTCTTTCGAATCCAAATTCTCGAGGATGAGCTTCAATGGTGAAGTTTCATCAATGACTTTCATTAAACAACAATGGTGAAGTTTGAAGGGGCATTACATCTCAGATTTCATAAGCTTTGGGTGTGTGCATATTCCTCTAGAGCGTTTGCTTTTTATTTTGCAGGCTATCGTGTAAATTTTATAGCTGCGAAATCTCACAGAACAGCATCAAGATTCTTCGGTTTATAGATGAAGATTACTTGGCTCTGATACGTGAAGCACGAAAATGGTAGGAGCTGGAACTGAGATAAGTTTTGGTGGTTCTTGTAAACGAAGTTACTCTTTCACTTTTTACATGATCTTCTGAGCAATTGTTTTTGGTTTGCTAGATTTTGAATGTGGAAGGTTTCGTTGCTTCTTGGGATGCTTCATGTTTTGAAGATTGAATGTGTTCTTGTTCTTTGTATAGTCAGATGTATAAATCTCTGTTACTTTGGTCTGAAATTAAGTCACTATTCTTTTGCTAAAGTGTTTCCATCTTGTTGACGTTAAACGCTACAGAATCATATAATATAGGGATTAAGACCATTTCTAATTTCATTCTATTTTATTAAATCTCACTTTTTACTCTATTTTTTAGTAAATGTTTGCTTCAATCAAACTCTATAGTTAGAATAGAATGAAATATAGAGTAATTCTAATTTAAATAAAAACATTTAATTACCAATCAATATAACTTAAATTTTTATTTTAAAATTAATTATTCAAAATAAACTTTTGAAATAAGTGATATCGCAAAATATATTAATTTCAAATTGTTTTTAATTATACAATTAATTATGGATGGTAAAACAAATATAATCTTAAATTATAAGGTAAATATACTAAAATACACAAATTGTATGTAGTTTTTTTTCTATAATAAACTATTTTTATCATGATGTTATGTAAGTGTGGTTTAGATTTAAGGTTTAGGATTTAAAGTTTAGGGTTAAAAGTTGCGGTATAGGGTTTTATAAGTTTTTTAAAATGAATAGGTTTTTTTCTTCGATACTGAAAAATCTCAAAGTTTAATATATCTTAGATCCCTGTAATCTATAGTGTAGATGTAATATAAAAAAAAAAACTTGGTAGTGCGAGAGTAAGAGAAACTTGGCCAAGAAACGGTGAGAAATAATTATTAAAAATGTTAAAGAAAATTGCTACCCAAATTCAGGGACTAGAATCCATGAAACAAAAAAATAACAAAAAGACAATGTAGTGAGTTCAATGAAGGCTGCAACTTAAACTATGTCGTGAGTTCCATAATGGCTGTAACAATATCACCATCACTAGCCTTTAAAGCCTTCACAGCTCTAACCCTGGAGACACCTGCTTGAGTCATCACAAGATCAATGTCTTTAGCCTCAACACCAGTTTCATCAACTTCATCTTCTTCCTCAGCTTGTGGAGCAGTAGCAGCTTCAGAAGCATCAGAGTTAGGAACCATGGATGCCATGTCAGGCATCTTAAACCTCTGAGCAGCCTGAGTTTGTAGCTGAGAACTCAGATCATCAATCTTGGCCTCTCCAAATATGACATATGTCTCGGTATTAGGACTCTTGAAAACATCTGGCTTTGAGATTACAAATAACACCTGATGGATACAATAATTTCAAAATCAAACCTTGTTATACACCAGAAAAATGAGACATAACAGAGGAGTTTTAGAGAGTTTACATTCTTGGATCTTTTGATTGTAACTCTGCTGACATCAGGAACTGGTTTCATGCCAAGTTTAAGAACAGCCTTACGACTTTTCTTCTCGCTTCTACTTTGTTTTGAATTCTCGTTTCCACCTTCCCCTTCACCTACACAATCATACCATAAAAGAAACTCAAAATCACGAAACTGTAGAAGTTTATCTTCAAAGAAATGCTACACATTCAACAGTAGAAATCCGCAAGCAAATCGATATCACTACATTCATAAACACTAAACGCAGTGAGATAAAATTTATCAAACAAGCTAGCCTAGTTGCAAATTAAGCTTGATAGGTAGATAGATTCTGCCATTTCTATTCTAGAGCTTAAGAGATACTCTTCTTCTACAACATCCTGCAGATTTGTTGATTTCTGATTTCTGTAAACCGAATTTTTCTGATTACAGCATGATGATTTTCTGAACAAAGGCGTTGTGAAGAAAATCGCTCGTAAACTACAGGAAATAATCAAAAAGGGGGAAAATGGAAGGAAAGAGATTACCCTCGGCGTCGTCCTCATCGTCTTCGTCATCGTCTTCTTCTCCATCTTTCACATCCTCAACAATAACATCGTCTTCCTTCTGTTCAGCGAATATTATCAAAATCCACGACTACGAATTGAACATTTTGGTTTTTTGAATGAAAATTGAAATAGATGTGAAACGAAACGAACCTCAAGCTTCATTTGCTCTTTGATGGATTCCGTCTGCAGTTCCTCCTCCACAATAGGTCCCGGCATCTTCTTCTACTTCTTAGCAACGATAATATCGCAGGTCGCAGCGATTACCAAAACCAAAATCCCTTTCCTAGTGTTCTCAATCGCAGTGACGATAGATATATCCAGATAAAAACGCCCGATCCCCTGCTTCGCGTATCACCCTATCCAAGCCCATTATAAGCCCAATGGCTCCTTCATGAACCAACTTATGAAGCCCATTGGGCCCAACTCACACGTCAATTTATTTATTTTTATTTTTTTCTTGGGCACTTTAATTTGTCAATCTTACAAAATTACAAAGATTATTAAAAAAATGTAAAGATTAGGGTATTTTAGACCATGACTTATTCTTCTTTGGTGAAAAAATCTTTCACTATCATTTTTAAATCCTCAATTTTAATTTTAATAGCTAGATTTTTTTAATCTTACCAAATTTTGTAAATCAAAATTCACAAAATTAAATCATAATTTTAAATTAATTACTCTATAATTTCAAATTTAAATTTGAATTTTCGGTGCAAAAACTTGGTTATAAAGTTTACAACATACAAAACAAGGTTATCAAAATTCAGGGTTTAAAAAACAATTTTGATAAGTGAAATTTTTTTTACCAAAATGGAAATAGTTCAAGATAAAAAAATATGATGATACAAAAAATCTTTGATGTAGAGCAAATTTTACTGTCTTGTTTAGAAATTACACTTTTGAAACCTTACAAAGAAAATAAGGCATAAATCAAACAGAAATGACTTGGTTTTACAACAAAACAGCTTTCTTTTTGGGTTCAAGAACAGGAGGATCAATATCTATCCCCATGTTAGCTGCTGTTCCTGCAATGATTCTCATTGCAGATTCAAGAGTTGTGCAGTTTAGATCAGGTAGCTTCTCTGTTGCTATTGTGCGCAGCTGATCTTTTGTTATTGTTCCCACTTTGTCTTGCTGTGGATCTTTTGATCCCTTCTCAACACCTATTTCCACAACTCAACAATCTCAAAAACACATCACAAAATTCTAACTAAGAGTAGAATCTACTTTCTACACAGTTTCATCAAGTTTTTCAAACTTAGAATTCTATATTTCGGAAACAAAATCTAGCAAAATCAAAGCTATTAGGCTATCCAAAAACAAGATAGATTCAAGCAAGGACCTTAGGATGATCAATTCAAGAGAGGAAAGCACATAATCCTATAGAGAATAGAGTGTTTTAGACCATGAACTATGTCTAGTTGGTGGAAAAAAAAACAATCACTCAATTATCAAAATGGTTTCTTAAACCTTGGACTTTGATAACCGAGTTTTTTAAACTTTACCGGCCATTTTAAATCAAAATTAAACTTTGAACATAAAATTAAACCATAATTTCAAAATTTAACAAGAAAATATAATTCAAATTTGAATTAATTATACTATAATTTCAAATTTAAATTTAAAATTTCAGTTTAAGAATTTGGTTATAAAGGTTTAGGGTTTAAATCTACTTTCTATACAGTTTCATCAAGTTTTCAAACTTAGAATTCTATATTTCAGAATCAAGATGTAGCAAAATCAAAGCTTTTCAGCTATCCAAAAACAAAATAGATTCAAGCAAGGGCCTTAGGATGAACAATTCAATAGAGGTAACTCAGTGATCAAATCCATATTACCTGCAGCTTTAAGTAACAAAACCGAAGCAGGCGGAGTCTTGAGGATAAAGGTGAAGCTTCTATCCTGCAACCACATTTAGAACTCTATAAGAAAGATGTCTTCAAGTCAACAAATAGAGCATTCAAATCTCAAACTAACACAAAGTTAAGGACACTAAAAGTCCAGCTTTCATGTTCTCATGAGAAAAACCAAATAGTTAACTCTCAAAATTCAAGAAACCCCCAAAACTGTTTTCACATTCTTGTTTTCTACTTCAAATCAGTTCAAACTATCACATAAAACGTTAAATTACGCACCCTAACACCAGCTAATTCCACAGTTTGGTCAGTATATGATTGTAAATAAGCAAGAATTTCTTTCAATTTGTCAAATCTTTGTTAATGGAAGCTCAATTTTCTCTTGTCGACATTTCAAGAATGTAGTGAGAAAGTGTAAACAAAAGTAAGATGTATAAATCCTATAAGCTTACATCGTATACAGTGATTTCAACAGGAATGATATAGCCGGCTTTATCAGCAGTTCTTGCATTGTAATCC
>KE152464.1:224843-247025 GCA_000411095.1 Aethionema arabicum | reverse complement strand
CGGCCCGTAAGTGGTCAATTTTTTTTTTTTTGAAATCTGAAAAAAAAAATATATATATATTAAAAAGTACATTTTATTAAACACCTCTTGATCTTTAACCATTGGAGATGGCCTAAAATAGAAAGTTTATTTAGCAAAATTTATATATATTAGAGAAATTATTTTTACTAATCAGCAAAACTATATGATTTTCTTTTATTTTTTCATCATCTAAGTAATAATTTATTGTTTTATTCGACATAGCCGGATATTGCAGCACCTGGAGTGAACATACTTGCAGCTACTTCTCCTAACGATACATTCAACGACCAAGGTTTCACTATGAAGACAGGTACATCAATGTCAACTCCTATAGTCTCAGGAGTTGTAGCTCTTCTCAAGTCTTTACACCCTCATTGGTCTCCAGCCGCCATTAAATCCGCCATTATCACTACAGCTTGGAAAACAGATCCCTCCGGTGAACCCATTTTCGCAGACGGCTCAAACCGTAAACTAGCTGATCCATTTGATTACGGAGGAGGTGTAATTAACTCAGAAAAAGCTTCAAACCCTGGTCTTGTATACGACATGGACGTTAAAGACTATATTCATTACTTATGCTCTGTTTCTTACACCGAGTCATCGATTTCAAGACTCGTTGGTAAGAAAACGGTTTGTGGAAAGCCTAGATCTTCTGTTCTTGATCTTAACTTGCCGTCGATTACAATTCCAAATCTTAAACAAGAAGTGATTATCACAAGAACTGTTACAAACGTTGGAGAGGTAAACTCAGTTTATAAAGCTGTGATTGAGGCTCCGTTAGGTGTTAACGTGACGGTAAAACCGGAGACGTTAGTGTTTAACGGTGAAACCAAGAAGTTGTTGTTTAAGATTATAGTGTCGACTACACATAGAGTGAATACTGGTTACTATTTTGGAAGCTTGACTTGGACCGACTCTGTTCATAATGTGGTGATTCCTGTTTCTGTTAGAACTCAGATTGTGCAACGTTATTACGACGAGAACTGAGATTTGTAGTTTTGAAAGCAAGAAATATCATATAATCTCCTTGTTTTGAAAACAAAATAAACTAAATTATTAAAGTTTTAGAACAAAACAGGTTTGTTTTTGGGTTCAAGAACTGGAGGATCTATGTCTATACCCATGTTAGCTGCAGTTCCTGCAATAATTCTCATTGCAGTTTCAAGATTTGTGCAGTTTAGATCAGGTAGCTTCTCTTTTGCTATCCTACGCAGCTGGTCTATTGTTATTGTTCCCACTTTGTGTTGCTTTGGATCTTTTGATCCCTTCTTAACACCTATTTCCACATCAACAAAATCTCAAAACACACATCACAGTAACGTTTTATACAATTCAATACTTAGAACTCTATATTTCAGAAGCAAGATCTAGCAAAATCAAAAGCTATTAAACTATTCAAAAACAAGATTAGATTCAAGTTAGGGCCTTAAGATGATGAATTCATCAGTGAACGTAATCCTGTAATGAAATCTATATTACCTGCGGCTTTAAGCAACAAAAACGAAGTAGGAGGAGTCTTGAGGATAAAGGTGAAGCTTCTATCCTGCAACCACACATTTATAACTCTATAATTAAGAAATATATCGTCAAGACAACAAAATAGAGCATTCAAAAGTCAATCTAGCACAAAGTTGAGGACACTAAAAGTCCAAAACATATATATATATAAAACATACAACCCATATTCTGATGAAAAAAACGACTTAGTTATATACTCTCAAAATTCAAGAAACTCCCAAAATTGTTTTCACATTCTTGATTTCTATACCTCAAATCAGTTCAAACTATCACCAAAAAAAAAAACGTTAAACTACGCACCTTGATACTAGCTATTTTCACAGTTTGGTCTAGGGTTGGGTATTTGGGTAGTTGTTCCGGTTCCGTATTTTCGATTATTTGGTTCTATGACTATAAGGATCCATTCGGTTCTTTGAAGATTTTGGTTCGGTTTTGGTTTAGAGTTCGGATACTTGATACTAGAATCCGAAAAATACCCGAAAAACTAAGAAAATTACCCAAAAAAACCAAAAAAAAAAACCGAAAAAAACCTAAAAAAAACCAAGTATGGTTATTTTTGGATAACTAATGGATAGAGGTTCAGTTCCGATTATTATCCGATATCTATAGATCACGAGTTTAAGATTGAATGGTTACTTTTCGCAGGAACCAGAACCTCACCTCATTTTTTAAGTTCGGTTCTAGTTTTAATGCCCAAGGCCAACCCTAGTTTGATGAGTATATATGATTGTTAACAGGCAAGAATTTCTTTCTATTTATCAAATCTTTGTTAATGGAAGCTCAATTTTCCCTTGTGGACACATAACACATTTGAAGAATGTAGTAAAAAAATGTAAGTAATAAAGTATAAAACCCTATATAAACTTACATCGTATACTGTGATTTCAACGGGAATGATATAGCCGAGTTTATGAGCAGTTCTTGTATTGTAATCCTTGCAGAAAGCTTTTTTGTCGATTTTTCCCCCAAGTGCCTTACCTAATGGCCCTTCCGTAAGTGCCTTTCCGGCCTCTATCTGAATTTTCATAATCCCCACGACTGTCCAAATTTCAATATCCAACTAGACTATTATTAGTCCATAACAGAATTCTAGGGTTTAAAGAAATGTGTAAAGAAGCGATTGTGGGACTGTTCTTGACAATAATTAAGAATAATAATATTGTTCTTTTGGTTGTGGCTATGGACTAGGGTTTATTTATTCGGTTTCAGTACTTTCGGTTATTCGGTTTCATGACTAGATTCCTTTGGTTATTCAAAGATTTTGGTTCGGGTTCGGTTTGGTTATTCAAAAAATACACGAAAAAAGGAAAAAAAAAACTCAAAAACCCAAAAAAAAATATTCGAAAAACCAAAACAATACCTAAAAAAAATGGTTACTTTCAGGTATCTAATAGATATCAGTTCAGTATAAAGTCAAATCCTTGAATTTTTTTTTTTTAATTTATGTTTAATAAAAAATAATTTCTGAATATATTTTGTATTTCAATTAAAATTGTTAGTGATTGTTAACTTTAGTATTTTCATAAGTTGATCGGTAATTTAAAAAAAAACATTTTTTGTATTTGACTAGTGTCAACGTTAACCATGAAACAGCATCAGCTATGAGTTTCGGTGATAGGTCTGAGCAACACATTGTTAAAAAGAGAGACGCTTTCGCTGTTGCCAGCGACAGGCAACAAGAAACAGCACATGTACCTTTTTTGGCATTGCCACCGCGTTTAGGAGGATCCATGGCGATAACTGTGAGAAATTTCGGGGTTGAGGAGAGAAGTGGAGAAGACTGTCTCTTTCCCAGAAATTGGAGGGAAACATTTTGATTGGTGGATGATTTATCTGCAATGCAATATGAGAATCGAGGAGAGAGGTATAGAGAAGAAGATAAGGAGGTGCAAAGGGTTGATAGAGAAGAAGAAGACGCCATTGATACAAAGAAATTAGTCAATCTTCGAGTATTGTTTACATACAAGTTATATATTAGTCCTATACTTAAAGGAAACATTACATATATATATAGAAGATACAACCATATATTTACTAGATTCTTGTAGATTCTTTTCTAGTACTCCCCTCCCAACACTTAAGGAAACTGTTAACGAGATTTTATAGGGTTAGTTATATATTTATGTGTATTTAAACCTAAACTAATGAATGAATAAATTAAGGAAAATTTTCTCAAGACGATGGCTTTCTTTTTGTTCAGAAACATTACTTGTTTTTTTTTTGTTCAGAAACATTACTTGTTCAGAAACATTACTTGTTTTTGAATTCTTTTTGGTCAGAAACATTGCTTGGGGAAAAAGAAACAACTTGTCATTGTAATTGTAATACAGTAAGGGAAAGTTAGGGAAATAAAAATGATTTCAAAGTTTTTTTTTTTTACCAAAATCTATCAAAGAAAAATCATTTTTAATATTTGTTCGCTATAGAATAATCTAGATATATGAATAGTTTATCGTAAGATATTTGTAGTTTTAAAAGCAAGAAATATTACATAATCTCCTCGTTTTGAATTAAGTTGGGGAAAAAAATAATCTAAATTAATCCAAAATATACTTAGGTGAATTTTCATTGGTGACACTTTAAGATCCAATTTTTTGAATTAAAATCTAATTTAAGATCTCAATGAATAAGGCCATCCTCAATAGTAACCTTCACCATGAGACCTAAAAAAAATTAAACAAAAAAACTTTTTTTTTTCATAAAATTTGAAGACAGAGCAAAAAGAAATCCTATAGACGATTTTTTTAGGTGGATCTTCTATTTTAATGAAAAAACAAAAAAATTAAAATAAAAAAAAAGTTTGTAGATCTCTTGGTGAGTGTTAGGCCATCCATAATGGAGACTCTTTTTTGTTCATTTAAATATTGAAACTAGTATTTTGTATATTTTGGGCACTAATTCCAATATTTAAATGAAAAAAAAATATTTTTTTTAAAAAAAGAATTGAAGACCTATTGGATAGATTTTTATTGTGGATGACCTTCGGACATTGAGGCTGCCCTAAGTATCTTAATTTCTAAGACATAAAAAAAAATTTTAGATTTTTATGCCTTTAGTTTTATCAAATAGTCAAATGAATCTATAAACCGACTCAGACCAAATTGTTTCCGGAAATAATTTCAAAATTGAACCGGTCATATTGCAATATAATAATTTAAAATTGAGGGCATATGTGATTTGTTTGTTTTTTTTTTCTTTTGAAAAGTTTATTGAATCGTTCCGAATATGGAAATTATATTCATTGGCTACTGCAGTTGATAACGATTTGCGGATAATACTAATACTATAGTTTAAAATTAAATAATATATACTTATTACAAGGTCTCTTATTACAATCGGTTATATATACCATAAATTATAGTATTTTAAGCTCTAAACTATTTAAGTTTGGTGAAAAAAAACTTGTAACTATCAAAATGTTGTTCAAACCATAAATTTTAATAATAGTGTTTTCAAACCCTAAACTTTAATAACCGGGATTTTTAAATTGGAAATTCAAATTTAAACTTAAAATTATAGTATAACTAATCTAAATTTGGATTATATTCTTTTGGTTAAATTTTGGGATGATGTATAACAAAATATGCAAAATACTAGTTAACGACACTAAATTTACTATATCTCTAAAAAGAATTCATAAATACATATATATAAACAAACCGATTAAATCAAAATAAAACTGTTATGTGAAACATATATGGGGTAGATTCTACGATCTAAGTACAGACGACCAAGACTTGGATCCAAAAAATCCAAAGAATCTTTTAAACAAAACAAACATGGGAGACCAAGACTAATGTTCATTATTCTCATGAGTTCTTGATTTATAGGATTAATGGTCCCTAGTTCTTGATGATTCTCCTCCTTAAAATCAAGATATCTTGGATAGTACTCATGTTGAAAAATCAACATATTAATCTATCTATATATATATATATATATGAATTAACAATTATGAAATATTTGTAATTTGGAAGCTATAAATACCTCTCATCCCCTTTCATCTGTAATCAATTCAAGGAAAAACAAAAAAAATAAATCATAAGAAATGAGTGTTAAGAAATTTCTCTAAATTCTCAAAGTATCTTCCATATAAGATATTACGGTCTTGGATTAGTGCTAAACACTACCTAGATTATCGTTAATAGAACCCGAAATGACGAGAACACTTGTTCTTGTAGCTATATGTCTACTGCTTGGTCTGAATATTGTTGTGTCTGCTGTTTCTGATACTAAGGTACTTACAATTATATATATATATAAGATTCATGAAAAAATATATATAAGGTTTATCTTATGTCCAAATCTAAAACTTGATATAAAATGTTTATTTTGATCATTTGATGATATAGGTTCATATAGTGTATTTAGGTGAGAGTGTACACGATGATCCAGAGTTAGTCACTGAATCTCATCATCAAATGTTGTCGTCAATCCTCGGAAGGTCTAACCATTAATACTTAGTAACTTATATTACCAAATTTTACCAAAACCATATCCTAAATGTTATTATGTTATTACATTATACAGCAAAGCAGCTGCACATGAGTCAATGGTGTATAGTTATCGCCATGGATTCTCAGCTTTTGCAGCCAAGCTTACGGACTCCCAAGTGCAGCAACTCTCTGGTACTAAGAGTGTTATATGGAAACATAGGACTATGTTTCTTGTTACTGTGGCTAAAATTCTTGATCTTTGTTTGTGGAAACAGAGTTACCTGAAGTTGTTCATGTCAAAAGAGATAGATTCTACCAACTGCAGACGACCAGGACTTGGGATTACTTACAACATACTTCAAAACACCCAAAAAATCTCCTAAGTCAAACTAACATGGGAGACCAAGTCATCATAGGCGTTGTTGACTCTGGTACCTTCCTCTTATCTCTTATCCCTTAGAAAGATTCTGATTTTTTTACTAATTTTTTTGTTTATACTTAAAAGGAGTATGGCCTGAGTCTGAATCATTCAACGACAATGGTGTTGGACCGATACCGAGACGCTGGAAGGGAGCTTGTGTAACAAGAAAAAGCTTCAACGGCCCAACGGTTTGTAACAGAAAACTAATCGGCGCTAAGTACTTCATCAGTGGTGCTCTCCATGGTGCCGACGAGAGCAGTTGGAACACCATGGAGAATCCAGAGTATATATCTCCTAGAGACTTCAACGGCCATGGAACTCACGTGGCCTCGACTGCTGCTGGTTCTTTCGTTCCCAATACAAGCTACTTAGATCTTGGGAGAGGAAACGCGAGAGGTGCAGCACCAAGAGCACATGTAGCTATGTACAAAGCTTGTTGGCAGATGGCATCAAGAGGGACTGCTATTTGTTCAGAATCAGACACATTGAAAGCAATAGAAGAGGCTATTAGTGATGGTGTTGATGTCTTGTCTATATCTATTTCAGATTGCAGTGAGGTTGGAGCGTTCCACGCTGTTGCGAAAGGTATCCCGGTCGTGTGTTCTGGTGGTAACAATGGTCCAACTTCTCAAACCGTTGGAAACACAGCTCCTTGGATCATTAACGTTGCAGCAACCACTCAAGATCGTTCCTTTCCTACATTAATCACACTTGGGAACAATTTTACAATAGTGGTAATTAAGTGTATTGTATTTAAAAACAAATATGATCAATCATTGTTTAAATTTCTTAACTTGTTTCATTTTAGGGTCAAGCACTATATCAAGGTCCAGTTAAGGATTTCACCAGTCTTGTTTACCCACAAGATTCAGATGGCAGCGACGAAACGTTTTCCGGGTAACTTTTTCTTCTTAAAATTTCTCTGTTTTCTGACTTCCATCAAAATGTGTCCCTAGACCGTAATGTGAGCAGGGCCGGTCCCGAGCATAAATCAAGGAAGCCACCGTTTAGGGTCTTATTTTTTTTGTTAGAATTTACTATATACGTGAGTTTTTTTATTCAGTATAGTTTGATTAAATTCATCGCTTAAGATCTTCAATATAAAACATAAAAGATAAAAAAAAAAAATTCGCGCTACACGCGGAATGAAATTTTAGTATATGAAAACAATCCATTTTCTAAAACCACTTATGGAAAAGAAATTTTTTAGTTAGAATTTACTATATACGTGGTATTTTTTTTTTTATTCAGTATAGTTTGATTAAATTCATGGCTTAGAACTTTCAATATAAAACATAAAAGATATAAAAAATAAAAAAAATTGCACTACACGGAGAATGAAATCCTAGTATACGAAAAGAGTCCATTTTCTAAAGTCGCTTAAGGCCTCCAAACCGGTGCTGAATGTGAGTCATGTATTTGTTGAAACTTGCAGAAACTGTGAGGAACTCTCCATAAATCCAGCTCGTGTAATGAAAGGAAAAATTGTGTTGTGTTTCACCAAATCGGTGGATTACAGCGTAGTCAGAGCGGCAAGACAAGTATTTAACGCTGGTGGAGTTGGTGTTATCGTTGCAATGAATCCAACATATCATATTAAAACCTGCAACAAGTTTCCATGTCTAGCTGTAGATAATGAACTTGGAAGGGATATACTCTTTTATATTCGTTCCACTAAGTAAGATACATTACATATCTTTTACATATCTCTATTTGATAGATTCTTTATTAACAGATTTTGTATATTGATTTGATTTGAGAAAGATCACCAGTGGCAAAGATACAACCATCAACAACATTGGTTGGTCTGTCTGTAGCCACAAATGTCGCGATTTTTTCGTCTAGAGGACCTAACTCCATCTCCCAAGCTATTCTCAAAGTAAGTTATCTCAGACTTTTGACTTGAACATGTTTTTTTTTAGTGTTTGAGGAAACTAATTGTGTTCTTGATTATTACAGCCTGATATTGCAGCACCTGGAGTTAATATACTTGCAGCTACTTCTCTTAATGATACATCTAACGATAGAGGATTCACTATGAAGTCAGGAACATCAATGTCAACTCCTGTTGTGTCAGGAATTGTGGCACTTCTTAAGTCTTTACACCCTCAATGGTCACCAGCTGCCATTAGATCCGCCATTGTCACTACAGCTTGGAGAACTGATCCTTCCGGTGAGCCTATTTTCGCAGACGGCTCGAACCGTAAACTAGCTGATCCATTTGATTACGGTGGAGGTGTGATTCACTCTGAAAAAGCTGCAAAACCTGGTCTAGTCTACGATATAGACGTTAATGACTATGTTCACTACTACTTATGCTCTGTTGGTAACAAAGATTCATTGATTTTAAGACTTGTCGGCAAGAAAACAGTTTGTGGAAGCCCTACGCTGTCTGTTCTTGATCTTAACTTGCCGTCGATTACAATTCCAGATCTTAAACAAGAAGTGATTATCACAAGAACTGTTACCAATGTTGGAGAGGTAAACTCAGTTTATAAAGCTGTGATTAAGGCTCCGTTAGGTGTTAACGTGACGGTAACGCCGAAGACGTTAGTGTTTAACGGTGAAACCAACAAGTTATCGTTTAAGATTACGGTGTCGACTACACATAGAGTGAATACTGGTTACTACTTTGGAAGTTTGACTTGGACCGACTCTGTTCACGATGTGGTTATTCCTGTTTCTGTTAGAACTCAGATTGTGTGACGTTATGACGACGAGAACTGATTACTTCTGAGTTTGCAGACATGAGATGTCTAGCTTTAGTAAATCAAAATAAAATAAGGAGTTGAATATAGATTCTGATTCCATAATGTGTCTTGTTGTATTGTTTAGTGTATTAATGTGTTTCGTTAATAGTAATATGATCACTTAAAAAGCTTATTTTAAATCAAAATATATAAAGAATTGTGAACATGGGCAGAGATAAGTACCTGCATTTGGAAGTTTTAAAAAAACCATAAAATAGACTTTCAATTTTTTTTTGTTGAAAAAATGGTTTAAAATAGTTTTTTAGACCATAAATTTTAATAACCAGAATTTTTAAACTATAAATTTGAATAATTAGATTTTTAAATCGGATTTTAAATTTAAATTTGAAAATTATAATATAATTAAACCAAATTTGAATTATATTTTTTTTTGTTAAATTTTGAAATTATGATTTAATTTTACTTTTAAAGTTAATTTTAATTTAAAAAATAATGTGAGATTTGAAAACGCCATTATCAAAATCCAGGATTAGAACCCTTTTTTTTTTAATCGACTATAGATTTAGAGTTCTGAAGAAAAAAACTAAAAAATTTAGATTCTATTTTACTCTTTTGAAAAAAGAAAAAAAAAAGCACCTGTATTTGTTGGGTCAAGAAACTCGTTGTTATGCTTAAAGCCCATTAAGAAATAGGCTTTGATGAATCAATTACACTACAGCCCATTAAGTTATTATTAATTGTTTTTTCCAATTTTGCCCTTTAAACTGAGGCGTATTTACTTTTCTGCCCCTAACCCCACTTTTGTTGTCTAGTTGTTCGTCGCTCGAACATGCATCCCATTTTTTGAATTGTGTGTGCGTCCCACCACCCTTTTTAGTTCTATTTTTTTCAATTTACTATATTACCCTTTTGCAATAAAAAATACAAAAATTTGGTAACGAAAATTTTCAAATTATTAACCGGATTCTGCTGTCTTATTCGTATCAACATTCGACACACTTCATTATTATTTATAGATGTTTTCTTCTTTTGATATGATAGAAAATTATTGGAATATCATTCAACAAAACATTAAACAATGATTAATTATTTTCCCTTGGATTTTAAAATTAAGACTGTAATTTGTACATCTACCACCACTATGAAAACTTTATGTTTCACAAATCAAAACTATTTTACACTGTTTCTTTTATATAGGTGTTTTTTCAAAATACGAAAATTTTCCAATTTTGAAGAGAAAAATGGAAAATATAGTTTTTAATGGTAATCTTCAATTTCTTTTTAAAAAATATACTTTTAAAATTTGAAGAATATAGAGCAAAATTTTTGAAAAATATAGATAGTAACTCTTGAAATTGAAGAGTTTTTTTTTTTTTGTTAAAATCAATTTGGACCATAAATTCAGTCTAATAGACAAATTACTCTACAAACCGCAGTATGATGAGTTTGAATCCGAGTATCTAGAGTATCAGAAAAAAAATAATTTACCACTTGTGCTAAAATTGAAAAGTTATTCTACAACCTTTTTAATTTTAAATAAAAAAAATGAAGAACGTTGGAGCAAAATTCTTTAAATTTGAAGAAAATGGTCCAAATGTTTGGTATATTTCCATATCGATGAATTATTATAATACCATTAGCATTTTTGGATCATAATAATAAAAAATCAACCTTTTACATGTTTCTTAGCTTAAAAGCAATGTACCTTAGCCGAAATTAGTATAAATCTATAAATATAATATTAATGAACGTGCATACCAGTGGATTCAACCCATAATTCCGTTTAAATCGACATGGGCAATGGCACTAATCATTATCAGTTTCTTTATTATTTTTATAATAAAGTTTGGTGGCACCCTCCATACTAAATTTAACGTTTTAAAAGTCGACTTACATGAATTATTATATTAATATTTTTACTAAAAACTTGATCTATAATTTGCAGATTAGTAACGTTAAGTACTTAAACTAATCTCAAGGCCACATTTTGTCTCATTGTACAATTTGAATTTAGCTAAGAAAATGCCAAAGTTGTTAAGACCCACGATATTAAGCAACGTTATGGACGTGTCATCTTTAATTATTTATTACGATTATAAATTTATAATATATAGTATGGTTAGAATTTATAAGAATACAAAATAAATCAACATCTTTACAAAATACATCACTTAATTCGGATTTAGAAACGATACATCCAATTTTTTTTCCTTTGAAACGAGGCATTTATGAAGTTTTAATTTACATTTGTAAGTTGTAACTATATTTATTTTTCATGTAAATTTAATATTTTTCATTTTTATATTTATACAAAAATATAAATTAATGAATTTAAAATAGTAAAATTATTGTTAGTTCACAAACATCATAGATAAAATTTGACATGATTCGGATTGAGGAACGATACATTTGCTTTTGATGAAAAAATAATATTTTTCATTTGATATATATAAACAAAATATAAACTATTAAAATATCTAGAATAATAAAATTAGATTCTCTCTCTTTTTTTGTATTTATTTTCAAATAAAATACTTTACCATTTTTTTAAATTACAAAATAGTCAGTCAGTTTCTTAATATCATGTTTCCATTGAATACACATTTAAAAAAAAAAATATTGAATACATACTTGTTTTTCTTTTTTAACTCATTGAATACATATTTGTAAATAAAACTTTTAGACAATGAGCAAACTATTTATATATTTTAGGCAACTATTGAACATAAAAAAAAATAATAAAGATAAAGTAGTAAAAAATAAAAAACATAACTTTTTGTGTCGTGACAAAAAAATTACTAAAAATTCTATATTGTGGGAAAAGTTTGTTGTACTAATAATCGTTTATTGTGGATTTTTTTTTAATAGTTAAAAAAATGTTAGATTAAGAAACTAAATTAATTTTTACACTGAATCAAGGGATCCCTTGAATCAATACTGTTTAAAACATTTAAAAAAAATACTGAGTAAATACTAGTATAAATTTAGATAATTCTGCGTTAATTAGTCAGAATCGAGCATCGAGCACCGCAAAGTTCAGTATAGGTAGGCTCGTAAATACCTGTGAAGAAAAAATATGAAAACAAAAGGGCAAATTTGGAAGATATTAATTTATCTCGTGACAGCACAGTGAAGCTGATTTGTGCAGTGATGATGAGTTTCCATTGAGCAACCAAAAGCAGATTTGAAAAAAAAAAAACCTTTAAAACAAAAAAGTCTTCTTTTTTCAAAAAATTTATTCTACTGCAAAAAAACAAGATAGGGAGTGGTGAAAAGATTTAAAAAGAGAAAAAAGAGGAATCTATTAATTAGGAAGACGATGATTTCGTTGGGTTCACCTGTTGTTTTCTCCGGACAACCTTAAAAACAAAGGAACCAACTTCATTTTTTTTACTTTCTAAGTTTTCTCTTACAAGAAAATGGGAATGGG
Organism: Aethionema arabicum; assembly: GCA_000411095.1. Classification (NCBI taxonomy): domain Eukaryota; kingdom Viridiplantae; phylum Streptophyta; class Magnoliopsida; order Brassicales; family Brassicaceae; genus Aethionema; species Aethionema arabicum. Next base: position 234,488 of record KE152464.1, on the reverse strand, counting down.
AAGGTATCAGAAATCTGGAGCTTCTGGAGTTTCTACGAGATGGGTTTTTATTCTCTGCATTTCGAGCTTCTTCCTTGGTGTTCTTGTCGTTAACAGGTTCTTCTATTTTCTCAATTTCTCCAATTTCTTGCTGCAGGATCTTGTTTTGTTACTAACTAATCACATTTAGGGTCTTGTACTGTAATTACTCTCTCCAAACCGGTGAATTTCAAAGGTTTGATACAGAATTTTTGTTATTTTCGATGAAAAGATGATGTTTTCCTCTTGGGTTCTCCTTCTTTTGTCTCATGGGTTAAATCAAGTAGCTTTTAGGGTTTAGTACCAACTTAAAGTCTCTACCTTTACTTCCCATTACAGGTTGGGTTTTATTGGTTTTGTTCTTGGATAAACTCTATCTAGTAACAGTACCTAATAGCTTGATCCTAACTAGCTTTACCCAATTAAGTGGTTCTAAATTGAGCTTTAAGCTCTTTTAACTTGTGGTTACAGTTCTTGTGCTATTAAAATCTTACACCATTGTTTTCTCTTAGGATTTTTGCAACTTTTGAGACTGTTGATGGCAATGAAAGAGCCACAAATGAGCAGAAAGATCAAGCTAGAACACTTCATCCTGTAGATTGTGAAAGCAAGGCAAGCAAAACAATAGAATAGCTTTCTTAACATCACTTTCTTTCCACTTTTCATATAAGTTTTGGTCTGATTTTTGTGTGTGCAGGAAGGAGATATTTTATCTAAAGTTTCACATGCTCATGATGTTATCAAGTAAGTGTCTTTGTGTTCATTGAAACATGTTCTGTTATGGAGTAAAGTACTTGATGTGTATTCATGTTTATGTGCAGGAGTTTAGATAAGACGATTTCTTCGCTTGAGATAGAGTTAGCTACAGCTCGAGCAGCGAGAACTGATGGAGGAGATGGATCTCCAGCTTTGGCAAAATCAATGGTGGATCAAGTAAAAGAACGACCTCGAGTCTTCTTTGTTATGGGTATTATGACTGCTTTTAGTAGCAGAAAACGAAGAGATTCCATTAGAGAAACATGGCTTCCTAAAGGTTCCTCTAGCTCTTACTTCTCCATAGATTTAGCAAAAATTGTTTACAAGGTTATTACTTTCTTCATTCTTTCTAGGGGATGAATTAAAAAGATTAGAGACAGAGAAAGGAATCATTATGAGATTTGTCATAGGTCACAGGTAGAATTCAAAACTCTCTCTGATCACAAACATGGCTGAATTGTCTGTTAAACAAAACATTCTTATCAGTTCTTCACCTGGAGGAGTCTTGGATCACACCATAGATGCTGAAGAAGAACAGCACAAAGACTTCTTTCGTCTCGTAAATCCCTTGTTTCGCTTGCTCATGTGCTTAAATTTCTCTATTCTTTTCCTCTTTTTGATCATAACTTCATCTTGCACAGGATCACACAGAAGGATACCATGAATTATCATCAAAAACTCAAATATATTTCTCATCTGCTGTAGCAAAATGGGATGCAGATTTCTACATCAAAGTAGACGACGATGTTCATGTAAATCTCGGTTAGTACATGACCACCCATCTCTTTCAAATCCAAATTAGTCTGTTCCAAGAACAAGTTTGGTTTTTTTATCCAGGAATGCTTGGTTCTACATTGGCTCGCCATAGATCAAAGCCACGGGTTTACATTGGTTGCATGAAATCTGGACCAGTCCTAGCTCAAAAGTAAGCAACAAAGTCTCTTTTAGCACGCCATTGTTGTCTCTACACAGGTCTTTGAATTTCGTTGGATTTTATGTGCAGAGGGGTTAAATATCATGAACCAGAGTATTGGAAGTTTGGTGAAGAAGGTAATAAGTACTTTAGACACGCTACTGGACAAATCTATGCAATCTCTAAAGATTTAGCTACTTACATTTCAGTAAACCGGTAAAGATCTTTGCTAGATTCTTCACAAATCATCTTCTCCTTTATCCTCTCCTTGACTTCAGAATCTGTTTTCAGGCAATTACTTCACAGATTTGCAAATGAAGATGTATCTCTAGGATCTTGGTTTATAGGTCTTGATGTTGAACATATAGATGACAGAAACCTCTGCTGTGGAACACCAATGGGTAAAGAAAGAGTCAATCTTTACCTACACCCACCATTGCTCACACAACACACAAATTTAAGCAATTAAGATTGAAAAAAAACTGATTGGTTTCAATGGCGATTTCTTGTGTGCAGATTGTGAATGGAAAGGTCAAGCAGGAAACCCTTGTGCAGCATCTTTTGATTGGAGCTGTAGTGGAATCTGTAAATCTGTGGATAGAATGCTGGAAATTCATCAAAGATGTGGTGAAGGAGAAGATGCAATTTGGCACACCAGTTTCTGACCTAACAATGTAATGTATAGTTTCAGATTCTTCTGGGGTTTTAGATTGTAGAAGATGATGGTGTTCATCTAAAAAATCCCCAATTTTTTTGCCCTAAAACCCTAAACCTTTATATTACTGATTCAAAAACAAAAATTAAGAAGGATTATTGCGTAATTGGTTAACCAAACAACTTAATTTGATATGAACAATCGATTTTGCAAAGAATTAACCAGAAAAAGAGAGAAAATCCAAACTTTTTATATACACTTCAAGAACAAAGAGCCAAAACAGGAAGAAATTAGAACAAAAAAAAACTGTAACAAAACCAATGAATCAATCAGAGTTATAGATGATTGTAATTAAAGAATTGAATTTCCAAAATTGTTGTTTCATCGAATCGTTGATCAAGAACGAACTATAGTTTCGAAGCAATTAAGCCCGTCGAACTCCAGAGCAAATCTTGGTGCTTTTGTCTCCATATCCATCTTTCTGCGAGCTTTTTCATCTTTCTTTATCGACGCCGCAGTCTCGCCGCCGGCGACGGAAGACGCAGCGTTGCGTCCAGAGGAGATAAAAGAAGAGTAATCAGGCGTGACTTTCTTCCCCATGATTTCTGCGCACATGGCGTCGAAGGCACTGAACATTGAATTCATTCTGGAGAAATTTGGGGAATTTTAGAGAGAGAATTTGAGAGAGAGAGAAAGCTTTAATGGGTTTTAATGGAGGAAGAAGAATGAGAAAGAAGAAAAGGGTTTGGTTTTGGTTTTATTTATATATACGAATTTGTGAAAGACGCGACGAAACTTGGCCGTGTGAAAGCGAAGAATCCGAGTAGGTTTTCAACTTTAAATTTTCCTTTTTTTGAATTTTTCTTTTTTGGTGCGCGTGAGATAAAGAGCGTGAATTACACGCGTCTCGGATAAGGAGCGTGAATTACACGCGCGTTACTATTTTCTCAATTGGTTTGACGTGAGGATTGCCAAATTAAAAAAGACGAGTAGACGACCTTTTACGAATTTTTTTTAGAATTAAGACTTTTGGGTTTTTTTTTTTTAATTATTCTAATTTTTAATTTATGAACTAATTAATTAATGGTTAACTTTACCCTTTGATTTATTTAGAGAAGATAAGTGTTGGATTGATTTGTTTTTGTTCTATTTAAGTGATTATTAGATTAATAAGTCTTATGGGTTAATCTTAGATTAAGATTTAAGATACATAAATTAAGAATGAATGACAATTATCAGAATTAGCTTTTCGGTACCTAATCTAGAAATAAAATATTCATTTAATATATTTTGCTTTTTCTGTTTAAATTTTCATAATAAGAAGATACTATAATATATACAAGATTTTACTTGTTGGAATCTTTTCCGTATTTTTTTTTTCAAAATATAGATTTGTAACTATTGAAATCAAGAATAAAGTAGTGTTAAGAAAAAGGAAGTAATTATAAAATTAATGTAAAATAATATCTGTAAATAATTACACGTATAAAATATAGAACAACTGAAACTAAAAAACTAATACAAGATTAAATGATTTTTTTTTTCAAGATTTGAATTTTTGTTTTTGATAACACCGTTAATTATTTTAAATAAATTGTGGAAAAACTGATAGACTTAAGATATACTACTCTAGATCTAGCAGAAATTTAGTACCGTTTTTTTCCAAAAATAAATTTAGTACCTTATACTTCAAAAAATACTACTCTAGATCTAGCAGAAATTTTTTTCTTAACTAGTATATATATTATGCAAATGAAACGAATAATAAAATGTGTTTGGAGTAGTTGGTCAACTTTTTAATTAAAAGTCGGTTGATACATTCCGCGTTAGTTCAACGCAGTTTGAATAGGTTCGCTTAAAAATGTTGACCTCTATTTCTACTACGATATAGTCCGAGATATATTTTACATATATTATTTGGAGTATATAAATATAGAGATCCTAAAAATATTTTTTAATAACATTTTACATTATTATTAATTATTTAAATATATTTATGATTAAATTTAATGTTATAGGTGAATTTATCTAAACTAATTATAAAATATGAAATGACTATTTAGATGCAATATAATAAGTATATTGGTATGTACTAATTTAAAATTTTAAAAAATAATAAATAGAATCAAACTGATTTTATATTACAAATTACAAAATCCGTCTCACTAATAAATTATTTTCATTTTGTTTATAACAAATTGAAAATATAAAAGAAATTGTCGATAAATTAGGTGTTTTAATATGCTAATTTTCATGAATATATTAAAAAATAAGGATAGAAAATTTTACGATTTTATATATGTATTTTTATAATTAATTATGTAAAACGTTTTCATATATTATTTATGTATATATAAAATAAATATTTGAATATTATTTTTGGTGATACCATAAAATGGTTAGACGAGGTAGTCTCTTGTTCAACCCAAAGAGTAGAAATTGAGTTAAATAAATATAAAAGTGAATATTAAAGTAATACAAAATGTTCGTTGTAATCAATAATATAATGTTATTTTATATTTTATTTGATAAATTGTCAATAAAAAAATTACATTTAATCTCCAATTTGTTTATACTTGCAAACACAAGTCAAATGATGACACGAAAATGGAATCTTATTTTTTCTCACACACCTATAAAAACATTCATGACAAAACGAAACTGGACCTATGGGATCTAAGAAATGAATTGGTTTGAATGATAGAATTTGATATTTTATATAAGAATTGGGACAAGGACTTTCAACAAGATTTGAAGTTGATGTACCTACAATACAATCATACGAAAAAAGAGGAAGAAAAATTAAACGAGATAAATATGTTATTTTATATAATATATATATATTTCACATATGTAATAGATCACCAATATTAAACTTACAAGATGAAAAAAGAACTAAAAAAGTCATCGAAAACAAAACAATTTTCTTCATTTTTTAAATTTTGTAGAAAATAATTAAGAATAAATTTAATGAACAAATTCGTTTGATCTTGTTTTTATGAAAATGACAAAACCTCGTTAAATATTATTTAAAAGTGTTCTTTTTTATGTTACAAATAAATTTATATTTATGTTTATGTTCTTTTATAAATGTCATATTAATTATAAAAACATAAACTTTTTTAAATTAATGTTTGTTTTATCATATTAATTAAAATAACGCTAGTTTTTTTAATAACCAAACGGATATATATATATATATATAATATATATCCACAAAAATTATGATAACCATTAGTGTAAAGAGTTTTTTGAATTCATCCCGAAGCTTCTAAATTTATTTCAATTTGAAGATTTATTCACATATATCAAAATGCCTGCAATAAATAATAATAATAAAAGGAAAAAAAGTATATGTGACCACATACTTTTTATTTTCTTACAAAAATATATTTATCTTTTCGTTATGATTGATGTTTTAAATTTAAATTTTGTCAAAAAAAATTAATGTTTTGTTGTGTTTTATGTATATATGATCTTAATTTCTATTTTATCATGTTATAATTACTAATGTGCAGTTAAAACTTCAAAATAATAAATGCTTGTATAAAAATGAAGTAGTATTAAACTTTTTAAATGGTTCATTAAAAATATGTGAAAAATCCTAGGAAATTAATTAATATGAGACCGAAGAAGTATTAAATTATAAAACGACAATTAGACACATACCCTATATAAAATTTCTAGAGACATGTGTTCATTATATTTTGATACTATTAAATATTAAATATCTTCAAGAACTAGTAGAAAATATAATTAAATGAATATTGAAAACACGAGACTATTGTAAATCCCAATAACTGGATGGCATTAACGATAAACATTTAAAAAAGTCCTGGACATATTCTATCAATATAAGACATCTTAATATTATTAAATGAAATATATAGTAGTCTCTTTGTTTCATTTTGTTTGATTTCTAAAATTTTATTTTTGTTTCATAAATAGTGTGTTTTTAGCTCATATATACTTTTCATATGTTTCACAATACTAGACGTTTTAAGAGAATACACATAAATTAATAAAATAAATAAAATGAAGAAAACAAATATTTTACGTTTTAAATTATGAATTATATCATAATAAATAAAAATATGGGTAAAATTATGAAAACGTTTTATTTTTTATCTAAAAAACGTAAAACATTTTATATATTGAAACAATATTTTGTAGCTAAAACATTCAATAAAAAAACGGAGAGAATAGTTATTTTTATTTTATTTTATCTTTCTATAGTTGTTAGACCATCTCTAACCTCATGCTATATTTGTTATTTTATGATATTTTGCATTCAAATCCTCCTCAATGAGATTATATTTTCAATTGCAAAATAGTATTATGCTATTTTTGATTCTATATTTGGAATGAAATATAGCATAATGCTATTTTGCAATTAAATTCTTTTTTTATAAATCAATCCTTTATTTTATAAAGTATTTTAATTTAACAGTTATAAATAATTAGTTGAATAATAGTTTACTTTATATTATTGATTAATAAGGGTTTAACATTTATCTTTAAATTTAAAATCTTAATAATATATTTTTATTAATAAAATAACATGGCATGAAACATATTTCANTTGGAATGAAATATAGCATAATGCTATTTTGCAATTAAATTCTTTTTTTATAAATCAATCCTTTATTTTATAAAGTATTTTAATTTAACAGTTATAAATAATTAGTTGAATAATAGTTTACTTTATATTATTGATTAATAAGGGTTTAACATTTATCTTTAAATTTAAAATCTTAATAATATATTTTTATTAATAAAATAACATGGCATGAAACATATTTCAAATAAATTTATTTTAAAAATACAAAAATAAAAAATAACATAAAATAAACTAGTGCAACAAAAATCAATGATTAAATGAATTAATATTCGGATAAATCATTGTTGAATCTATTAAAATCACCAAAATATTGTCGAAATGAATCGGATTGAGGAGGATCTTGTTGAGATTGGTGTTGTTCAGCTCTTTTTCGTAAAATCACTGTTTGTTCATTTTGAACATACACATGAAGGTTCAGATTATTTATCATTTTGAACATATATTAAATAGTGTTTTTTTATTATTTTTTATGCATGTTATTGTATTATTCTTAATATTACAATATAATTAAATTTAAAATGTTATAATCCATAAATATCTTTAAAAAATAAGTGGGTTAATTTGTAAATTTTAAAGAAAATTTATACATATTTAGTAATTAATAATAAAATTAAAAAAATATATTCTTTAAATATTTTTTTACATTAAAAAAATGAACTATTAGAGTAAAACTCAATTGCATTTTGCAATTATTCTATTTTAGCATAAAAAATAACAAAACCCATTGGAGATACTCTTAGACCTTAGTTATTAATTCTAAAATAATAAATGAATAGTAAAAATATATCAAACATTTTAGTTTTTTTATTAATATATGTGAAAATTAAAAAAAAATCAATTTGTTTTTAAAGGGATGGAGTGATTAAATATCTTGTTATGTCAATCTCAAATACTTCATCTTTAAATGTTTCAATTAACATGTTTTGTAATATATATNTTTTCTTAAATAGTCCAACTACTTTCAAAAGTGAATATTTATAATATAATATTATTTTATATTATATTTGATAAATTGTCAAATAAAAAATTACATTTAATCTTCAATTTGTTTTTTACATCATATTTGGTGGGCCACAATAGGCCAGCCCACTAGCCCACAAATCCTATATAGAGATGAGATGAGATTTGAACCTCTTACATGACACTTACAACAACAGAGGTAATCAACCACTGGACTATTGCTACTGATCATCTCCAATTTGTTTATACTTACAAACACAAGTCGAATGATGACACGAAAATGGAATCTTATTTTTTCTTACACACCTATATAAACATTCATGACAAAACCAAATTGGACCTCTGAATACTGCGATACGAAATGGTTCCGGTGATATAATTTGTTCTTTTATATAAGAATCGGGGGCAGGACTTTCAACAAGATTTGAAGATGAAATACCTACAATACAATCATAAGAAAAAAAGGAAGAAAAATTAAACAAGACAAATATGTTATTTTATATAATATATATATATATATATATTTCACACATGTAATGAATCACCAATATTAAACTTACAAGATGAAAAGAGAATTAAAAAAATCATCGAAAATAAAACAATTGTTTTCATTTTTTAAATTTGCAAAAAACAATGAAGGATAAATTTAGTGAACTAATTAATTTGTTTGGACTTGTTTTTGTTTTTATGAAGATGAGAAAACCTCGTATAATGTTATTTGAAAGTGTTCCTTTTTTTTATGTTACAAATAAATTCATATTTATGCTCATGTTCTTTTATAAATGTCGTATTAATTATATAAAAACATAAACTCTTTCAAATTAATGTTTGTTTTATCATATTAATTAAAATAACGCTAGTTTTTTAATAACCAAACTGATAAAATATTAGTATTTATAATTTCTTAAGGTTCCCAAGTTTGAAATTCATTTGATTTGTACTTTAATTAATAAAACATACTTTATCCAAAACAAAGTAGTATTTAAATAATCGAAGTATAAAGTGATATTCTTTAATTTGTTGATGGGTTACCATTTTCATACCAAATACCCATTTTTAAATTCTTGAGCAATTTTTTTTTTTTAATTTACAAATTATATTGCAGACCATTAAATTTAAATTTAGACACATTTAATAAACCCACCACTGGGAACTTCTAAAGCAAACAACAACAAAAAAATCAAACACTTCTATTTATGAAAAAAATTCAATTTTTGAATGTAGCAATTTTATGTATATAATTTTTTTTTCCTTTACTTGGACATCTAATACCATTTTGTCCCATCATATTATGATTTCTCTGGCAATCTTGGACCTTAAATGAGTCCGGTTCAATTTAAAAAAAGAATGAGTCCGGTTTAATTAAACGGTTTCCTTCGGTTTAGTTTAGAATACAAATGATGGTTATAGAGAATTTGTGCATACAAATGACGGTTCAATATAATAACGAGACCGATCCGGAGTCGTATATGTGCATAAAATTGGAGAATCAAGAACAAGAAACTATATATGCAAATAATTAAACCCCACTCGAATTAATTAAATATTAATCTTAATCACATGTATAATTAATCAATAAAATAAAATAAAAAATTGTTTGTGATCTTGCAACATCAAGAATTGAATCAAGAACGGACTATAGTTTCAAAGCAGTGAAGACCATCAAGCTCCAAAGCAAATCTCGGAGTTTTCTGCACCAAACCCATCTTCTTCGCGTTTTCC